>CM076575.1:117552046-117782473 GCA_034641835.2 Pinus albicaulis
AGGTGGCTAGAAGAAGCTTGCCCTAATGGAAAAATGACAATAGTACTAAACAAAAACTAAAATTTATAAAGGAAGGGATGAGCTCTATGGAGCATTGGGAGTGAAAGAGAGATATACTTTGGTGCAAATGTAGAATATTTTTATGCATGCAAGCATATTTGAATAAAAAAAATATTAAGTGAGTCCCATGTCTCTCTGATCGTAGGATGCAGGGTTCCTTAAAACATCTCAAAGGATCAAAAAATATATTTTTGGAATGAATGAAGAAAGATATTCAAAATTTTTTAAGAGAAGGTCAGGTTTGCATAATAAATAAAAGAGATATAGTAAAATCTCTAGGGTTACTTCAACCATTCCACATACATATTCAAAGACTAGAAGATATATCAATAGACTTTATTACAGGGTTACTGAAATATAAAGGTAAGTATGAAATTTTTGTGGTCATTTATATCGACAAATTTTGTAGATTTTTTTTGTAGAGCTCAAAGTACATAAACAACAAGCCAAGTGGCAGAAGTGTCCGTGAAAGAAATTCATAGTCTTCATGGTTTTCCTAAAGTAATAGTAACAAGAAACTTTTGGAAACAATTATTTAATATGAGTGGAGAAACACTAGCTGCCATGAGTTCTACATATCAAACACAATCAAATGGTAAAACAAAAATAGTTAACAAATGTTTTTAAGGTTATCTACAATGTTACTCTTTAGAAAAGCAATCTTAATGGATGAAGTGGGTTCGTAAAGGAAGAATGGTAATATGATACTACCTATCACACATCTACTAAAATTTCCCCATTTAAGGCCCTTTATGGATATCCAACTCCTAGTATCTCATACTTTTTGCAAGATAAGTCCAAAGTGTAGGAAACAGAGTCTCATATGGAAAATACTAAAGAAACTTTGAAAATTATTATGGAAAACCTTCAAATGACATGAAACATGATAAAACAACAAGGGGAACAACATTGAAGTGAAAGATAATTTGAGGAGGGTAATTGGGTATTTTTTAGATTATAACATTATAA
Organism: Pinus albicaulis; assembly: GCA_034641835.2. Taxonomy (NCBI): domain Eukaryota; kingdom Viridiplantae; phylum Streptophyta; class Pinopsida; order Pinales; family Pinaceae; genus Pinus; species Pinus albicaulis. The sequence continues at coordinate 117,553,076 of CM076575.1, forward strand.
GCAATCTTCATTCAAGAAAAAGAAGAATAAAGAATTAGCTCAAAAATTTTATGGCCCTAAATAATTATTCATAGGATTGCACAAGTGGTATAGAAGTTATATTTTCCTTCTTCTTGCATTCATAAGGTTTTTCATGTATCTTGCCTAAAAAGGTTTTGGGAAAAAATATGCCAATGTAAATAGAACTTCCAAAATTAGATGAAGAATGAAAGTTGATTCTTGAACCACAAAAATTTATAGATAAAAATTTTGTATCTCTTTGACATATAACCATTATGAAGTACCTAATCAAGTGGAAGAATATTCCTCTAGAAGAAGGTACATGGTAAAATGATCAATTCGTGATGAAATACCCACGACTAAAGGGTTCGTTTGAAGTTTTGACAAAGGTTTTGTTATATGTTTAATATAACGCGTGTCGTAATAGTTTTATTGTTTGTTAAGGTCCCACACAGTGATCAAATTTAAAGGGCAGGTCTGAATTTCAATTAGAAGGGCATATATCTATGTTGCCCTTCGATAATGAAAAGCTTAAAAAAAAAAACTTTTCAATTGACCACAATAAATTATTTTTACATTTCATTTTCAGAAAGACAAAACCATCAATCTTTATATTAATAAAAGACTGTTACATATAAAACAATGAAGAAGGCCTCATCTTTAATTGCTTAAATATCTCATTGGCAATGTCAACATAAGTCTTGAAGACACTATTATAAGAATTTGGATACATACCACCGGGATATAGGATATTCTTATGTGTCAGATTGTGTAATGCAATTTTGACTTTGTATCTCTAGACATGAGTCTGGATTTTTCTTATAGAACTTTATTATTATTGACTGCAGAGAAACGTTGTTTATAGATATGAAGACAACAATGAAATTATGAGCACGGTGGACAATTAGTCAAGCTCATGATGCCAAACCATGATGATGTAAGTTTGGAATTTAACATTTTTACATGTTAAAGACAAATAGTCAAAACCTATTGACAACTTGAAGTATATAATTAATAATCATTCTGTTCACTTTTGTTAATAGGTTTATGTCACACGATGATCTCTCTTCTCTGGCATTTACTTGTATTGAAGATCACTATTCTAGGAATAAGGAGTTATTTTCTCCAAAAATAACCCTAGCCAAACATTGACAATGCATCAAGGATGTCTTTCTATGCTTCATAAGTACATATGTTATACTTATAAATCATGTCTTGGAAGTGGTTGTTTCGCTGGAAATTATTCACCAGTTGGTTTCATACCAAATTCTTTTTCTCATTTTCGGCATCCAATACATGAAAAAGATAATGGTTTAAAACAACATAAATATTTGAAATTTTGCAAGAATTTTCCGGCACACTTTGAATATTAATTTTAAAGTCAAGTGCATGATGCTGTATAGGATCAAGGGTCATTTTGAATACCAAATGTTTCTGAAAACTCCTCAACATGATACCTATGCGGTAATGATTAAATGACAATATTGCATCAACTATTTCCATAATAAAAGTGCACCTCGGCCATAAGACTAAACAACTACAAATGTTGTAGATCTAACAAGACCACACAATCAAATGTATTCCACAAGGCCAATCTTTGGCATGAAAAATGAAAAGGATTTTGCAACCAAAAATACCCCAGGCAACTAATTCAATTAGATACACCAAACCATCGGCAAAAAGAGGAAGAAACCGGCTTCTCCAAAGGCAGCGTTTACCTCCTTTGACAAAATTTGAGTTAAAACAGAGCCTTTATTGTCTTGTCAATTCCCCTAGTAATTTGAGCAGGTTTTTGCACACCTTCTATGACCTAAACAAAAATGTTTCATTTCAAATTATTTTCCACAAATTTAAGATACAACCATTGTCAGTTTTGTATTTCCTAACAAGCTCATAAATTTTGACAAAAGAACCAAAATTTTTTAATACCCGATAGCAATTTTTTCACTCAAAAAATATCTTAGACTCAATACAAAACTAAAAACACCAACCCAAAACTAAAAAACCAAACATCATAAGACCCTACAAAAATGAATAGATGATCTTAATCCAGTACTATCGACAAAAAGCTACCTTTACACCCTCACTTATTAAACCCCGTGCTGTTGAATTTTAACTTCAACTGCTGCAGCAGAAGGACGGATGCAGTAGCAACATTTTTTTTTGGAGGTTGCTTACACGCCATCCAGATATTTAATTCAGCATTTAAAATTCCTGCAAGTTTTTTTGTAGACGGCCGCAGCCATATTTCTGTACAGGATTGTATTTAAACACAACAACCATCATTAACGCAATTCACCAACCATAAATTAAACAAACAAAAATTTACCCGACAGTTTTGTAAATTCAAAAGGAGGACACGTGGAGCATTAATATTGGATCGCATGAAATTAAAGGGAATCTAAAAACCTGAAAACCGGACGCGAATTTTTTATAGGGCACATTGGATTGAGAATTCAAGTTAAAATTAGGCATACGTCAGCATCCCATTTTGGAACGCAAATTTGGTTTGAAATTCAATCTATTCAGACTTTTGAAGTCCGACGGAAAGGGTTCTTTAATGTTTTGATAGTTTAATTTTATGCTGTCTTTAAATATATACATATGTTTTAAACATATGTTATATATATATCATATGCGAAATGAAAGGTGGAATACATATTATTTAGTTTTAATTTTATTTTTTTTAAAAGAGGGTTTATTATAATATGTTTTATATGTTACGGCATATAAAAATAAAAAGGACGAAAAAGCTTGGTAGTTTTTTTTATAGACAGTACGTAAATTTTTTATTACACAGCAGTGTGTAAAAAGTGAAAACTGAGTGTAACTTTTTAAGTGTGTATGCACAGCAGTGCGAAAGGGAAAAACACAGCAGAGTGTTTTAGAGACAGAGTATGTTTGTTTTGAACAGACAGTGAGTTGGTTTTATGCACTGCGTTTTGTAGCAGTCATAATTTTTTAATCCCTCTCGGTGAGGAAGTAGTGTAATAGTTTTTTTTTGAGTTATTGAAGGGAATAGAAGTTTGTTTTCAAAGTATTGAAACTCTGTCTCCTGTCAAAGAAATTTTTATTTTCTGTGTTAGAGGAAGGGAGATTTATTCTCCATTCATTGTTCTGGAATTTTTCAATATTCCAACATGTGCAAGAACAACAAATGTTGTGGTTCCATCCCCAGATAAATCATTTGTCTTTGTTGTAGCTTGCCTTACCAACTTGGCCCCAATATTTTCAACTGGGTCCTCTAATTCAACCAATAAAAAGGCCAAAACCATAGCATTGAGATACATTTCATTACACTATCAATAACAATAAAATTTGACTCAACCATAACCCTTTCCTTTTATTATTGTGAAAAGATTTATGCATTACTCTAATGTGGCTAGTCCATAGGCCAAGTAGACCACTGGGTAACAAATATGTTTCCTTTCACCTTTGAGTTTTCAAATTATGCCTACCAAATATAAGACATTTAAGAGGGGGAACTAATACAACGTTAAAAATAAAACTAGAGCACACATCTACAAATTACCTCCTTAGCTACTGTCACACCATCATTAACTATTTTCGGAGAACCATGCTTGCTCTCCAAGACAACATTTTTCCCTTCGCCCCAAGGGTGACTCCAACAAGATCAACAAGTTTGTTCACACCCCCTGCAAGACAAATTGACAATGCTTTCAGTAAGTGTGCAATTGAATGCCGGACCATATGCCAAAACAACCCTCCATGAAAAATTAAAATAACACATTAAAATCGAATATAAGTGGACAAGGAAAGATCCACCGCAGTGAAGTTTCACGTGCGGGTGACCTTCCTTTAAACATAATTTTTTCTCTGACCTGCAATTTTTTTGTCACTGAGCCATCCTTGTTGAAGTACAACTCCTTTTCCATAGCTCTTGTATTAACTACCTTCTCTCTATCGTGTAATCTCAGAGTCCCTCTTCTGCTTGAGTGATTAAAGGAAATGGGTGAAAAAACTGAAAGAGAAGACAATTGTCTGCCATAATTATCAAACATTGCACCCAACTTCTTCCCCTTTCCATTGTTACCCAATGAGGTAGATGTGAAAATTGTTGTCATATTTCCCAAAGCAGAGGCCATCTTCTCTTATCCTAAATATAGAATTACAAGATCTTCATATTAGTATGAACCTTAAAAAACATGACTCCCATTGCTAAAAACCACTTTTAAGTTGTAATAGGCAAACTAAACAACTATCGCAACTTTTGGAAAAATCTGGAGCATTAAGAGAGAAACAACCAAAGAGAAATACAACCACAATCCTCATTTTAATGAGACCAGACTATATATTTGCATTAAGATAATAGAAAGAAATCACGACTATATTAAGGCCAGCACAAAACAATCTTTAACCAGTGTCTCTCGCGGCCTTCGGGTTGCCATGCTAGAGGTTGCATATTTTTAATTTAAATTCTTGACCTCTCGTGCCCATCTATGAATGCATCCAATGGGATATCTACATCAAATGCTCCTTTATATCCCCAAAAACAATTTCCCTACTACAAGAGCACCAGTATTGATGGATCACCCCACACCATCCCACCCACTAGAAACGGTGAAAAAGGAAACCCGAGAAAACTTCTGAAATATCTCAAGATGACTATGTGGGTGGTTCTTATGAATCAACCAACCATTCAGAACATGCTCATCAATCCAAACCATGAGTATTATGTGACGATATTCAAGCAGGCACTGAATCGGATTTCTGAAGCTATGTTAGAGAAACCCTAAACTCTCATTGAAAATAGGTGAAATGTGGCACCACTCAGGGATTGACATGTGCCAATTGGTACAAGTGGTAGAAAATTAGCATGCTCAAACAACGAGGTGATGTAGGAATGACATGAGGGAGAAAATATCAGAAAAGCCCCAAATCTGGAGAACTAAAGCTCATCACCAACCTGAGATTGAAAACTTTACATGATGTAACCTATGAAATCGTAAATGGAGAAATCATAGTAACAATAAAGTAACCTATGTAACAATAAAGTCGGATTCATCCTGGGAGTGGTAAATGGAGAAATCATAGTGAACAACGGGAAACATGCAGAGTTGCTTACGATCAAATAGATGAAAAAACACATACAAAAAACCTAGATAATAATCATGAACAAGCTTAATATTGAATTATGAACTGTAAAGGAACTTACAAAATGTGACATTACGAACCTGGTCAAGCGCACAAGCAAAAATATCCTGGACATGACCCTGGTTGACAGGTTGTATTGCTCATGATGCAAGAGGATTTGTACCTGCACTGCCAAGTCAATCAAAATCCATCATTATCTATACAATAAATACAAGTAATTGATGTAGTATTTTTTACTCTAAGATGCATTCTTATGATAATGTTAGAACATATGTTGAAAATGTCAAAACATACCTCAATAAGCTCCTCTTCGTTTCAAGAACAATTTATTGAGTCGCATGAACTTGGAACAAGCCTCCCACGATCTGAAAGAGTAGCAACTAAGTCAACAGTGACTTTTTTGTTGCTACGCTGGATCAAGGGAGGTTTGCTCCAAGATTAAATCGCTCCAATAAATTATTCTCTACTAAACAGGGCCAACCACGTGAAGGTGGAAGCTCTTATGGCCTCTCCCCCCCCCTCACATCACTCTCAATTCCCCAATACCCAATCTATATTTCATTTTTTACTTTCATGAGCATAAAAAAAAATATTCAATAATTAATAAAAAAAAAATTCAACAAAAAGTACGCAAGGAAACATTGCAATTAATGCTTGACATAAAAATAGTATGATAAATGAGTTTTTTATATAACGCAAAAAACGTTCCAAGTATGGTAACGTTTGTCTTATAATAATACAATATTTTACATTGTCAAATTTTCTTTTTCTTATTCCTATTTTTAAAGCTCCTAATTACATCATCAATATCATCGTGCTCTGCTCCTGTTTCGTGCCTTTCAACCCGCACTGCTGACCTAGTTGCGTATTCACGATGTCTGGGCTCATCCAGTGACGGGGCATCGCCTACAAAACAGATAATATTAAATTTTAATTGTCAGTTTTTAAATATCATTGAACTAGTTCGGTAATATTAATAAAAAAAATTGCAATGAGATTATTTACCTGGTGCACCAGTTGTCATCGTTGACCTAGTTGCGTAGTCACGATGTCTGGTCTCATCCAGTGATGGGGCATCGCCTACAAAAACAGATAATATTAAATTTTAATTGTCAGTTTTTAAATATCATTGAACTAGTTCGGTAATATTAATAAAAAAAATTGCTTTGAGATTATTTACTTGGTGCACCAGTTGTCGCCGCTGACCTAGTTGCGTAGTCACGATGTCTGGTCTCATCTAGTGTCAGGGCATCGCCTACAAAAACAGATAATATTAAATTTTAATTGTATGTTTTTAAATATCATTGAACTATTTCGGTAATATTAATAAAAAAATTGCAATGAGATTATTTACCTGGTGCACCAGTTTTCGCCGTTGGGACTGTTGCCCTGTCTTCCTCTCTGGTGGTAAGATCCTCAAGGGAAACATTCTCTGTCATTTAAACAAAAAACGTTATAAGGACAACCATCAAGGTATAATTAGAAAAAGTTATAAGTGGAAATTAATTACCGTCACGACCCTCACTGATAGTAGCATTGTCGGCCTGGTCCCCACTACAATGATCAGGTTGCACGTGAGGATCATCTACATTTGGCTCTAAAACTAGGTTATTTTCCTCGTCGGTAGTGCTGCTCCCCTGATTTAAACAAATTTGTTAGACATTAAATTTATGGACGAAAACAAACATATTGAAAGGTTAATTTTTTACCTTATCAAGCATTCTGGATCTTGGGACCTGCCCCAAGCTTCTACGACGTTCAACTACGACTTGATAGCCGAAATGGAAAGCGATATTTTTATCTTCCTCTGTAGTTTCTGTTTCGAATTCATCACCCTACATTACATATGATTGTGTATTTTTAATCATATTTGATAGGATTACAAAAATTTTGGAAGGCGATACAATTAATTATAAGATGTTTAGCTACTTAATTACAATTCTTGCAGCTAATTTCAAGTAGCCGCCCTAGCCTAGCTTGTGATGGCCCTTTTTCTCAATCCTAGCTTTGGTTGCCTTTGAGGTGTCAGGCAACCTAGCATCAAAAGATTGAAGTCAGATATGACGTAGCACACTTTTATTTTAGACATAAAGAAAATTAAAGCTATTGAATTAAAGTTGTAATTTACCTTGCGGGTCCAGTTGGCATTTTTCTTTCTTTCTTTGCCCTTTTCTCTTTTCCATCATGGATGAGTGCTCTCCACTCACTCTCTGGAACTGTGAGAGGATGCTCGTATCTAGGGTTAAATTGCAATTGCGTCCTATATCTGTCCCTGGTATATTTCAAATATTTGCCGGCTACCCGAGCCACCGTTGTTCTGTCAAATGTGCCGACCCCAAAAAGGGCTTCTAGATAATCTAGAAGTTATTTTTTCAGGTTGGAATTCTGGGAATTCCACCTTGTGCATATGGTTGGGCCAAAAATTACCGACGCATGGCTCTCCAAAAACCTGTAGAACTCATTGTTTCCTACACAGAAAAAAAGAAGAAGATATTATCATTAATTTAAAAATAAAAATCATGATAAATATGTTTTAGATAAAGTACATGAAATAGTTAAAATATTAAAATTTACATGGGAGTTGTACGTGCTTTATAGGGACACCTTCATCGTTCACCAACAACGTGCCATTAATGGTCCCTGTGGAGCTGACACGTGTAGCTCCAGGAAATGCAATAATGTAGTTGGCCATATCAGCCTCATCATTGCCAACATGTTCAGCGGTTGGCTGGGTGTCTGCTTGGGCAGGGTGTGTTTCTTGGTTGGCACCTAAAGGAGTAGAAGGTGTACAAGAGGGTTGTTGGGCAATCTCTTGCCCTTATGTCCCACTACCACCAACACCGGGTTCAGCAAGTGCTAGAAAACGCTACATACAAAAGAAATTTTTGTTAGTTTAGTCAATGTAAAAATTAAAAATCAAACTATCAAAATTCATCTCATGCAGAACAAAAAAAATATCCTTTTGACTTTTTATTATTACCTGATATATCTCTAGCTGCCTCATAATATGTTGTATCCTCTCTTCTGTTTTAGGTGTTTGAGGCGCGTCTATCAAAGTATTAAATTCCGACCTTGCATCTCGTGCCTTTTTTTGCAACAAGAACACTGGAGATAGGGATGAAGAAAGCTCTTCCTCAAAGAGGGAATCATCGGGCGTACCATGGCTAGGTGTCTGCATATTTGAACAAAATTAATATTATTTCAATTATGTAAATAACTAAAATACCTGAAGATAGAGCAATGCTGGAACTTTACATGTTCTTCCGCTGGCCTCTTTCCGTGATCATCCCGTCTCGGGGTTGTTCCTGCACTGCTCTGATCAGTCTGCCACATTGCAATAAAATTATAAATGTAAAAGCTTGAAAACAATATCTAACTTGAAAACACAAAATGAAAACTGAAATAATTTCTAATAAGACACCGGAAGACAGAGTTAGAGTTTCAAATATGCCTTGCATTGAATTCAGTCCTGGAAACATGTCATTGCACATTAAGGCACCCAAACAAGAGGCGAGTTGACAATGAAGACCTTATTGAATATATTGTTGGAGCAACTTCTAGTAAACTTGTTGTGAAGACCTTGAGGATATTTTTGGAGCAACATTGTTGAAGTTGATGGTATAGCATTGTTGGAGACGATCTTGAAGGGCCTTGAAGTGAAGCTTTTGGAGCAACTATTGAAAAATCCTTAGAGAATTTAAGTAAGGCACTTTCTATCTTCCATCACCTTTTTCCTTTCAATATCCTTTAAAAAATTTTGTTGATATTTAATTTTTGAAATCATGTTATAATTCCTTGATTATATGTGTTTGGGGACTTTCCCTTTGAAATTACCCAAAAAATACCCTGGCAATTTTATCTTCAGGATGCATGTCTGACCCTATTGTTCAATATTTTGATTGATAGTAGTAAACATAGAGAGTTAGGGGGCTCTTGACTTGGTTTGTTTGGGCCATTAGATCCCTAACATCTACTAGGGAGAACCCCCCTTGAGTTGGAGGAGAGCTAGCCCGAAGTGAAAAGAGGTTGGTGAGGTGACAATGGGGCTATTGAATTATACATGGTATCACACTTTAGCTTTAGGAATTTATCTTGAGAAGTGCGAGATTTTTCTATATCAATTCTCAAATTGTTTACAACACTATTGTTAAGAACTAATAAGAAGTGATGTTGAGGGATTTTTGGGTATAAGAAACAATACCATTTAAAAACTAGGGTTCTCAGTCCTTAGAATTCCTTCACCTGGGCCTAGGGGCACACTAGAATAATTTCACACTAAACCATGCAAACTTAAAAGTAACTTAACATATCCATAAAGTAATAATAATCATAATTCCTAATTTCCTATTGTACGATATGATGCAAATTATTCAAACATGAAGCAATGAAGACATGCAATGTCTGAATTTCAAGATTGATGAACTAATACAAGAAGTTAGAAACTACAACTTTGATTCAATACTCTGTGTCCTAACTCCAAGAAGGAATCTATTTTGTAGTATAGAACATGCATTGTGTATTATCAATTCTTAATTTACAACAACTAAAGGTCATCTACCTCATCAATTCCTTCCCATTTTGTGTTTTTATGTTATATTCCTTATAAAAGTGTCAAATTTCTCTCAAAGTAAGCAACCACTGAATAAAATAAAAAATAGTTGAGATATGATTGAGAAATGGTCATTTATTTCTTGAAAGGATCTTCACAATTTCTTTGGTTGTTTTCATCTCAAGAAACAAGAAATGACCTAAGAAACTATCGTGATGTAATATAAGAAACAACATGGTGCAATGGCCATTTTCAAAGCCAAATGATGTCCATTGAGGACATGGCCTTTATTTGGTTCTTGTTTCATAGGAGTTTTGGGTAGAAATGGAACTTTGTTGTACCATTTCCAGTAGTAAAAAGGGAAAACCTTCTTTTTCCATGGGAAATAATTTACCTTTCATTTTTCAAGATAATCTAAATCACAAAAAATATGAAATATACTGCACACATTCTTGGATAATGTGAAAGTGGAAAAGGAATACCCTACAAAAGTGATGCACACATGTACATTTGAACACTAATAGATTTTTGTAGTTGAAACGCAATGCTTGTTTTCATTTAAATGTAGGGTTTTTAAAGCAGGTAGAAATAATGGCTGCCAAATTAATAAGCGTTTCTTTGGGAAAATTTTAAATCTTGTATTGGGTGATGAAGATAATAGAGGGTATTGAATCTTGATTCTTGACATCTAGCGAGAGCCCTACATCCTAACACAATCCAATGGAATTGATCAAAAAAACCCAAATAGAGTCAACCCTACTATAGGAGGAAGGGTCTGCAGTAAGAACTTACCATTTTGCAAGAGCTAAGAGCGAATGTTGTTCTGCAAGAGCTGAGCGTGAATTTTGTTCTGCAAGAGCTGGGGGCGAATGTTATAGCATCATTTTTCACCCTCTGGTGATTCATGATTGTCTTTATGGCTTTGGGCACCCATTCCTACAGACTTGAACAAAATTCACTAAAAAACAGTGTTAAAATTCCCATACGCGGTTATGCCCAGACTTTTCCGCGTGTATACGTGAGTCCACATGTACTTTTCCGCGTATGCCATTAAAATCATTAAAAAATATATAAAAATTCCCTATTTTTGGGCTGGGTTGATGGTTACTCCAGTAGTTCAACCACCCCAGTACGTGGCCAACTGTTTCCAACTGATTGAAACTACTTTGAGGGAGTATAAAAGCCCCTCATGTGCATGGCCTAAGGGAGAGAGAAATTTTATAGACATTATACTGTGTTGGAATCCCAGTTCAAGTCTGATTCCCCGTGCCTCCTGCACTTTCCCAGATTTATACAGGAAACCCTTGTTTCTTGGAGATGTTCATCCATTTATATGCCATCTCGAGTGCACAAGTCTTGGAAGAATCTTAGCGAGGCAAGGGCGGGACGAATCCGGACGACGGTCTGCTCGAAGATCGTGGAAGGATTCAGGTGATCTCTCCACTCTTTATTTCTGTACATGCTGTTCATAATAATGAAGAACCATCTTGTTCCTGAACCTACGTGTTAATATCTATTTGTATGTGTGAAAAGATTATCATTTAAGCATTTATTATGGTTTATATAATGTTTCACATGGATTGCACTAACGTTTAGGAGAAGTATATGCTGTACAACTAGGTTTTCGTGCACATTCTTTCTTGTTTTCCAGGTTGAAGGAGGAAGAAGGGTTGTTGGGGGTTTGGACCCCGCGGAATCTACATCGAACGTAGGACTACGGGTGAGTTCTACTATCGTTGTTATCTAGTTTTTAGCATTCAAGTGTGGTTGTGTGTGAGTCCTTCTGAATAGCATGCCCTGATCTATGGAGGTTTTGACCCAACAAACCTCTAGGGTGTTTTTTCCCGAAACAGAACTGGCGACTCGACTGGGGACCACATTCTTGTGATTCCCCTATTGTGTGGTTTCAGCTATTTGAAAGGTTTCCAACAGTTTTAACTATTATTTCCAGTCTAGTTAACTTTTTCTTAGTCAGATTGAAGACTTGGTTCTTTATCCAGGCTTGATCTTTTTATTTTTTTATTATTTGCTTTTGCATACGCAGTTTTTTCTCTGCACAGTCGTGTATACACGCTGTTTCTGTCAAAGGTGGTCACGTATACGCGGGTTTCCTTTGCCACAGTCGCGTATACACGCTGGTTGCAAAACTGTTAAAGCGTGTATGCCTGGGGGAAAATTTTGAAATGTTGGTTTTTAGCTTTTTTGGTCTTGTCTGCCTATGGTGACCTGTCTCTACATTGTTTTTTAATCTTTGGACTGTGTTTAAAATGTTTATATGTCTATTTCTCTCTCCTTTGTGTGAAGACTCTCTCGGTTGGTGAAATTTCTGGCTGTTGTGTTTGCAATTTTGGTTTGAGTACCAAGGTATTTTCTTGAAGATTCTTGGCTGTTCTACGTAATCAGAACAGAGAGCTCTTGCTCATTTACTCTTTCCTTGTGTGTTGCTGCACATTTTGATTTTTTACCTATTTGGTGCGTTTGGTTTCCTTGATGTTCAGTAGACTAGTTTTGTTGCAATTTTCGAAGAGTCTCTTTTTGATTCTTTGAAGTTTTTATTGCAAGTTTATACTATTGTACTGAGTTGATTTATTGAGTTTCTTGTCTTCCTTTTTGCTCGTATAAAGCCCCGCTGCGAGAGTGGCATGGTTGGCTTTGAGCATTTTGTTGAAGTTATACTTGAAATTCAGAGTTTGTTTGACTTAGTTACCGGATAGTTCAATTGGTCTTCTTGAAATCTCATTTTTATAAACTAAAACTGGCATATAGGTTAGGATATCTACTTTCCGTTGCATTTTGCATACTAGCCTCCATTCTGATCACTTGCCTTAGGGTCGATCCCATCAGGTCATGAGTATTAGACCCATTTCACTCGCCGATTATTTAATCATGACTTGGTGGTAGAGCCTTCCTTTACATGGGCTTCCTAGTTAGTTCCTCGCTATCACTTGTTGCCCATGCTACGTTTTATGTAGGCTCGAGAGTCCTCTTTAGTCCTGGCGTGACTTATGTGTTGAAGCTTCATTCTTCTTCTTCCTCACTATCATTTTTCTGGCTATTACCCTAGAGGCTCCCTGGTGTTGTTGAGTTGTATTACTGCATTGCATATTGGCTACTTGTTTATCCTGGCCTTTAGCCGGCTTCAATTGGACTCAATGTTTAAGCCAACTTTTGACCTTATCTATCTGTACAAGTTAACCATTGCATGCACTTAGATATCGCGACTTGACACCCTTTTACCCATGGATGGAACATTCCTCCGAGTATCGCTTACCAGTTTTCGCCACCTTGCATTGAGCATAGGATCGTTTCAATCCCAGGAACTAGTGCATTTGTTTCTTGATACTCGTTCTATCCATTGTACCATAGCATTCTTTTATTCTTTTTCAGGCTTATTATATGAAAAAGACAAAAAAATAAAATATAACAAAAAGAGCGGGAACGGGATGTAACTTCATACTTTTATGGCAGTATTGTGTCAGTTTGTTGCCCTTGAACAAAGCATATACACTTATATATCTTTCCTCCATTTGGGATGGTTTTAGTTTTGACCTAGGTTCAGCCTTTACCTTGTTTCACTGGTCAGTTCTCCACCGGTTGGTTATCTCTTCCAATCATATGGAGAGTTTGTTCTTGCCTCCTGCATAACAGACTTATACAGTGTCACTTTTTACTGCCATGGTCATCACGAGTCATGCTTTTGTTCAAGGGAAGTTTAACCAGAGTCGGCCATTCTGCGGTGTCTCTTGACTCATTAATTAGTCAGCCTTCCCGGTCTTGTCAGTATCTTGTTCTATCACATCAGATGTTTTGGTCCTCTGCTCATGATGGTTTGAGAAGGTCTCCATTGAATTCTTGCTGGCGGGTTTGTCTCTTATCGACTACGACACATTTCTCTGAGAGCAAACCTAGAGCCACACCCTGGCCCTATTTCCATCATTGATAGGTGACCTTGTGCTCAGCATTTGATCATCATTATGGGTCTTTGACTGAGTGGTTTCCCCTGTGTTCGACGTCAGCATGCATTATCACACTTGGGATTCGTGCAGTACCTTGATTTCCATTTGACCCTATCGGTGGATTTCTCGCCTCTGTGTCAGCTTTCATTATTGGTTGGTTCAGAGGGTTTCTTCCGTGTGCTAGCTTCATCTTGTGCATGTCGGAAACGTACTTCGGTTTTGGTTCCGTCACTCTACTTCGTCCGATTCCTTCCAAATCTTGGCTTGCGGGTTACACTCGCACTGGACTGATGTGGGATGCCTTAATGCCTTCCTTCCAGCAGATCTTTTCCCATCGACTCTGACTCATTGCTCTGGGAATAAGGTCTAGAGTCTTTTTGTCAGTACCTTAGGGTTTGCAGTCATCAGTGGCAGACTCTTCGCTATCAGCAGTGGGGATTCATTATTGCCTCCTGATTGGTAGATTCTTTCAAGTGTTCGACTTCAACTCATTCATTCGCACTTGTCAGATTGTACTGGGGCACCTTGACACTCATTAACATTATCGGTGGGTTGTCTCGCGTTGGTTAACGGGATACATCATTGCCCGGTAATCCAACGATTTCTCACATGGTCGACTTCAGCTCATTTATTCCCATGGTGTAGAATTGTGCCATAGTGATCGGTGAAGACCTCGGGTTGCATCAGCATTTCTCGGTTCACTTTTGACAGTCCATTCAGTTTCTGCCAGTGATGTCGTTCACCCTTATATGTTGCAGTTTAGTACAACAGCATCTTATATGTTGGCTCCCGATTTGCGTGATTGTACCATTTGTTCCACCCCTTATGATTTGGTACATGGAGATTCAGTTACTTATATGATCAGACATCTAGTTTCAGCATCATTGCTCAGCTTTCTATATGTGATACTTGGACATTGATTCAGACTTATATTTCCGGGCCATGCTCAGATGATTCATTGTGTACTTTCAGTTCAGCTATACTTGTATACATTTTGGATCCATTATGTACTTTCTATATGATGTATTTTGGACTGAGCATGGGTATGCCCGCCTCAGCATGAGTTGACTCTCTGTTTTCTTTCATTGGTTTTTGGCAGGCTGAAATCTGGTGAAGTCCTCTCTTGTCCTTGCGAAGTTCTTTCTATGTACATAATACATTTCGGCCATCATGTACCCCTTCTGACCTCATATATTAGGGGGCATATGTTATAGCATCATTTTTCACCCTCTGGTGATTCATGATTGTCTTTATGGCTTTGGGCACCCATTCTTACAGACTTGAACAAAATTCACTAAAAAACAGTGTTAAAATTCCCATACGTGGATATGCCCAGACTTTTCTGCGTGTATACGCGAGTCCACATGTACTTTTCTGCGTATGCCATTAACACTATTAAAAAATATATTAAAATTCCCTATTTTTGTGCTGGGTTGATGGTTACTCTGGTAGTTCAACCACCCCAACACGTGGCCAACTGTTTCCAACTGACTGAAACTACTTTGAGGGAGTATAAAAGCCCCTCATGTGCATGGCCTAAGGGAGAGAGAAATTTTGTAGACATTATACTATGTTGGAATCCCAATTCAAGTCTGAATTCCCGTGCCTCCTGCACTTTCCCATATTTATACAGGAAACCCTTGTTTCCTGGAGATGTTCATCCATTTATATGCCATCTCAAGTGCACAAGTCTTGAAATTATCTTAGCGAGGCAAGGGCAGGACGGATCCGAATGACGGTCTGCTCGAAGATCGTGGAAGGATTCAGGTGATCTCTCCACTCTTTATTTCTGTACATGCTGTTCATAATAATGAAGAACCATCTTGTTCCTGAACTTACGTGTTAACATCTATTTGTATATGTGAAAATATTGATTATTAAGCATTTATTATGGTTTATATAATGTTTCACATGAATTGCACTAACGTTTAGGAGAAATATATGCTGTACAACTAGGTTTTCCATGCACGTTCTTTCTTGTTTTCAGGTTGAAGGAGGAAGAAAGGTTGTTGGGGGTTTGGACCCCGCGGGATCTACATCGAACGTAGGACTACAGGTGAGTTTTGCTATCGTTGTTATCTAGTCTTTTGCATTCAAGTATGGTTGTGTGTGAGTCCTTCTGAATGGCATGCCCTGCTCTGTGGAGGTTTTAACCCAACAAACCTCTAGGGTGATTTTCCCCAAAACAGAACTGGCGACTCCACTGGGGATCGCATTTTTGTGATTCCCCTGTTGGGTGGTTTCAACTGTTTGAAAGGTTTCCAACAGTTTTCACTTTTATTTCCAGTCCAGTTAACTCTTTCTCAGTCAGACTAAAGACCTGGTTCCTTATCCAGGCTTGATCTTTTTTATTTTTATTATTTACCTTTTCATACGCGGGTTTGTCTGTACACAGATGCGTATACATGCAGTTTTTGTTAAAGGGAGTCGCGTATACGTGGGTTTCCTTTAACACAGTCGTGTATGCACGCTTGTTTCAAAACTGTTAAGGCACGTATGCCTAGGGGCAAATTTTGAAATTTTGATTTTTAGCTTTTTTGGTCTTGTCTGCCTGTGGTGACCTATTTCTACAGTGTTTTTTAATATATGGACTGTGTTTAAAGTGTTTATATGTCTATTTCTCTCTCCTTTGTATGAAGACTCTCTCAGTTGGTGAAATTTTTTGTTGTTACGTTTGCAATTTTGGTTTGAGTACCAAGGTCTTTTCTTGAAGATTCTTGGTTGTTCTGCTTAATCAGAACAGAGAGCTTCTACTCATTTACTCTTTCCTTGTATGTTGCTGCGCATTTTTATTTTTTACCTATTTGGTGTGTTTGGTTTCCTTGATGTTCAGTAGACTAATTTTGTTGCAATTTTCGAAGAGTCTCTTTTTGATTCTTTGAAGTTTTTATTGCAAGTCTATACTATTGTACTGAGTTGATTTATTGAGTTTCCTGTCTTCCTTTTTGCTCGTATAAAGCCCCACTGTGAGAGTGGCATGGTTGGATTTGAGCATTTTGTTGAAGTTATACTTGAAATTCAGAGTTTGTTTGACTTAGTTACCGGATAGTTCAATTGGTCTTCTTGAAATCTCTTTTTTATAAACTAAAACTGGCATATAGGTTAGGAAATCTACTTTCCATTGCATTTTTCATACTAGCCTCCATTCTGATCACTTGCCTTAGGGTCGATCCCATCAGGTAATGAGTATTACACCCATTTCACTCGTCGATTATTTAATCATGACTTGGTGGTAGAGCCTTCCTTTACATGGGCTCCCTAGTTAGTTCCTCGCTATCACTTGTTGCCAATGCTGCGTTTTATGTAGGCTCGGGAGTCCTCTTTAGTCCCGCCATGACTTATGTGTTGAAGCTTCATTCTTCTTCTTCTTCACTATCATTTTTCTGGCTATTACCCTAGAGGCTCCCTGGTGTTGTTGAGTTGTATTACTGCATTGCATATTGGCTACTTTTTTATCCTGGCCTTTAGCCGGCTTCATTTGGACTCAATGTTTAAGCCAACTGTTGACCTTATCTATCTGTACAAGTTAACCATTGCATGCACTTAGCTATCGCGACTTGACACCCTTTTACCCATGGATGGAACATTCCTTCGAGTATCGCTTACCAGTTTTCGCCACCTTGCATTGAGCATAGGATCGTTCCAATCCTAGGAACTAGTGCATCTGTTTCTTGATACTCGTTCTATCCATTGTACCATAGCATTCTTTTATTCTTTTTCAGGCTTATTATATGAAAAAGACAAAAAAATCAAATATAAAAAAAAGAGCGGGAACGGGATGTATCTTCGTTATTTTGATGGCAGTACAGAGTCAGTTTTGTCGCCCTTGAACAAAGCACATATACTTATATATATTTCCTTCATTTGGGATGGTTCTAGTTTGACCTAGGTTCGGCCTTTACCATGTTTCACTTGTCAGTTCTCCCCCGGTTGGTTATCTCTTCCAATCATATGGAGAGTTTGTTTTGCCTCCTGCAAGACAGACTTATACAGTGTCACTTTTTACTGCCATGGTCATCACAGAGTCGTGCTTTTGTTCAAGGGAAGTCTAGCCTGAGTCGGCCATTCTACGGTGTCTCTTGACTCATTATTCAGTCGGCCTTCCCGGTCTTGTCAGTATCATGTTCTATCACATCAGATGTTTTGATCTTCTGCTCGTGCTGGTTTGAGAAGGTCCCCATTGACTTCTTGCCGGCGGGTTTGTCTCTTATCGACTACGACACATTGCTATGAGAGCAAGCCTAGAGCCGCACCTTGGGCCTATTTCCATCATTGATAGGTGACCTCGTGCTCAGCATTTGATCATCATCATGGGTCTTTGACTGAGTGGTTTCCCCTGTGTTCGACGTCAGCACACATTATCACACTTGGGATTCGTGCGGTACCTTGATTTCCATTTGACCCTATCGGTGGATTTCTCGCCTCTGTGTCAGCTTTCATTATTGGTTGGTTCAGAGGGTTTCTTCCGTGCGCTAGCTTCATCTTGTGCATGTCGGAAACGTACTTCGGTTTTGGTTCCGTCACTCTACTTCGTTTGATTCCTTCCAAATCTTGGCCTGTGGGTTACACTCGCGCTGGACTGATGTGGGATGCCTTAATGCCTTCCTTCCAGCAGATCTTTTCCCATCGATTCCGACTCATTGCTCTCGGAATAAGGTCTAGAGTCTTTTTTTCAGTACCTTAGGGTTTGCAGTCATCAGTGTCAGACTCTTCGCTATCGACAGTGGGGATTCATCATTGCCTCCTGATTGGTAGATTCTTTCAAGTGTTCGACTTCAACTCATTCATTCGCACTTGTTAGATTGTACTCGGGCACCTTGACACTCATTTTCATTATTGGTGGGTTGTCTCGCGTTGGTTAACGGTATACATCATTGACCGGTAATCCAACGATTTCTCACATGGTCGACTTTAGCTCATTTATTCCCATTGTGTAGAATTGTGCCATAGTGATCGGTGAAGACCTCGGGTTGCATCAGCATTTCTCGGTTCACTTTTGACAGTCCATTCAGTTTCTGCCAGTGATGCCATCCACCCTTATATGTTGCAGTTCAGTACAGCAGCATCTTATATGTTGGCTCCCGAGTTGCGTGATAGTACCGTTTGTTCCACCCCTTATGATTCGGTACTTGGAGATTCAGTTACTTATATGATCAGACATCCAGTTGCACCATCTTTGATTAGCTTTCTATATGTGATACTTGGACATTGATTCAGACTTACACTTCCGGGCCATGCTCAGATGATTCATTGTGTACTTTCAGTTCAGCTATACTTGTATACATATTGGATCTATTCACTACTTTCTATATGATGTATTTTGGATTGAGCATGGGTATGCCCACCTCAGCATGAGTTGACTCTCTTTTTTCTTTCATTGGTTTTTGGCAGGCTGAAATCTGGTGAAGTCCTCTCTTGTCCTTGCGAAGTTCTTTCTATGTGCATAATACATTTCGGCCATCATGTACCCCTTCTGACCTCATATATTAGGGGGCATCTGTTATAGCATCATTTTTCACCCTCATGTGATTCATGATTGTCTCTATGGCCTTGGGCACCCATTCCCACAGACTTGAATAAAATTCATAAAAAACAGTGTTAAAAATCCCATACGCGGGTATGCCCAGACTTTTCCGCGTGTATACGCGAGTCCACATGTACTTTTCCGCGTATGCCATTAAAATCATTAAAAAATATATTAAAATTCCCTATTTTCGGGCTGGGTTGATGGTTACTCTGGTAGTTCAACCACCCCAGCACGTGGCCAACTGTTTCCAACTGATTGAAAATACTTTGAGGGAGTATAAAAGCCCCTCATGTGCATGGCCTAAGGGAGAGAGAAATTTTTTAGACATTATACTTTGTTGGAATCCCAATTCAAGTCTGAATTCCTGTGCCTCCTGCACTTTCCCAGATTTATACAGGAAACCCTTGTTTCCTGGAGATGTTCATCTGTTTATATGCCATCTCGAGTGCACAAGTCTTGAAAGTATCTTAGCGAGGCAATGGCAGGACGGATCCGGACGACGGTCTGCTCGAAGATCATGGAAGGATTCAGGTGATCTCTCCACTCTTTATTTCTGTACATGCTGTTCATAATAATGAAGAACCATCTTGTTCCTGAACTTACGTGTTAACATCTATTTGTATATGTGAAAAGATTGATTATTAAGCATTTATTATGGTTTATATAATGTTTCACATGAATTGCACTAACGTTTAGGAGAAATATATGATGTACAACTAGGTTTCCGTGCACGTTCTTTCTTGTTTTCAGGTTGAAGGAGGAAGAAAGGTTGTTGGGGGTTTGGACCCTGCGGGATCTACATCGAACGTAGAACTACGGGTGAGTTCTGCTATCGTTGTTATCTAGTTTTTTGCATTAAATTATGGTTGTGTGTGAGTCCTTCTGAATGGCATGCCCTGCTCTGTGGAGGTTTTAACCCAACAAACCTCTAGGGTGATTTTCCCTGAAACAGCGAATGTTGTTCTGCAAGAGTTGAGGGCGAATGTTGAGGGAGAATGCAAGGCGAATGCTATTTTGCAAGAGCTCAGGGCGAATTCTGAGGGCGAATGCTATTCTACAAAAGCTAAGAGCAAATGCTGAGGGCGAATGCTGTTCTGCAAGAGCTCAAGGCGAATGCTTAGGGCGAATGTTGTTCTGCAAAAGTTGAGGGCGACTGTTGTTCTGCAAGAGCTGGGGGCGAATGCTGAGGGCAAATGCTATTCTGCAAGAGCTGAGGGCGAATGCTGAGGGTGAATGTTGTTCTGCAAGAGCGGAGGGCAAATTCGCGCGTGATATTAGATGTTAATGTAGCTATTGCGACGGATATAAGTTTCATATTTTTAATAAAATCATTTTTATGTAGCGCGCATATAAGTGTCGTTATACCGACGGCGGACAAAGCGTCGCTATTGCGATGTTTGGAGGTAGCCATCGCAATAGCGACGCTTTGGGGCATAGTGTCGCAATTGCGACGTCTTCCTCCAAACATCGCAATTGTGACACTTTGTCTAAGTGTCAGTATTGCAAAACTTTTCTATAAACATCAGTATAGCGACGGTTTCGGGCGAGATTGAAAAAATTTGGGGAAATTTCTGACATTTGGTCAAAAGCGTCGGAACCAAGTGTCGGAATTTCCCCCAAATGTACTAGTGTTCAAAACTGAAAAATCAAGCAAGTAAAAGTAAAATGGAAGCACATTGGGCTCGATGAAGCTACATGGAGATGGTGGATCACATGCGGGCTATGTATCCTTCTCTATTTGTTGGTTGAGTGAATATCCTTGATATATGTTTTTTGCATATGTTTTGGCATATGTACATATGTATATGGATGTAAATACCTCCATGAGTTGTATTATAAATATCCAATATCAATATGGGTGTCATGTCATTATAGTTATCATGTTGTTATGTTGTCATGTTGGGTTGCTTCTCAGCAATTCAATCATTGTAAATACTGCAACGGGTTAAGTTATAAAGATCCATGGGCAATATGTCTTGTTTTTAGCAGTCTTGTTGGTTGTAGGAGTCATTAAACACTGAGGACAGTGTTCCCCCAAGGGGGAGGGTTTTATAACAACCCCGGGTTAAAAACTTCACGTAATAAATTTAATAAAGGAAAATTAATAACCATGGTCACAAGACACTTATTCCAAGCTCAATGTTGGGCAAAAAAATCCTAGAGTGTGTGTTCATTCAATTTAATATGGCTAAGGAAATTGGCAAAGGCAATGGAAAAGGTTTTGGAAATACAAAGTGGCATTAATTAGTGTTTATTTATGAAAATGTTGAAAATTAGGAGAGAAAAATAAGGTGAAAGGTCACAAGTTACATGTGAGGAGGAAAATGAAGGAAAATTAATGGAAAATGAAGAAAATAGAGCCCTCGTTAATAAAAAAGGCTTATGAGGATCAATTGGTACCTTTTGTTAGTTCAATTTTGGATCTCTCTCTCTATTCTCTCTCTCTCTTACTCTTGGACACTTAGAGCATTCTTGGAACACTCTAGCATTGGATCAAGAAAGAAAAAAAAGGACAAGGACGGCAAGAGGAAGCAAATATCAAGTGAAGAAAAGTATATTCAAGCAACAACAATGAGACTATTTTCAGGTATTGATTTGCATGTGTAATTTCCTTGCTAGATTTGGCATGCATGGTACGTGCATGTGTGGTTTTGGTTCTCTTGTTGTCATTGGCATGGGTTTTTTCCAGGTGTGACAATGTTTTTCACCCTTGCCTTGCCATTTATGGATAACCATGGCATGATGGGGTTCTCTTGTTTTGGTTGACATGGATTGCTGGATGGATTCAAAATTGAGTGAGGTGGTCTTCGAAAGAAAGAACAAATGGCCTATTAGGTAAACATGACTCAGGTTAGAGTCAATGTTGACTAGGGTAAATAGTAGTGGTTTTGGGGTACATGGTTTTGTGCACCCATGGTTTTGGCCCATGGTATTGCATGTAATGGAGCCTATAAGAGGCTGAGAATACTTCATTGTAAGGTAGGCCTGGAGGTGAGCGGTGAAGGCTCACTTGGCCGAATTGGCCAGGGTTTTGGCCAATGGTTAATGAAATTTCATTGGTTGGGTTTTTCACCGGATTTGGGGTTTTCCCGGATAAACATCTGTGTTTATGTTTATGTGATTTGTTGCTGGCTCTTTCATGGTTATGATTATTTGTTCCTCTCGGTAAATATTTTATTCTTGTGGTAAAATTTCTTAACAACTGGTATCGGAGCCAAAGGTATATTTGGCTGATAAACTCGTAGGAAAGAAGGGTTCCTGGTTCGAGTGGGAGCAATGGAGGAAGATTCTAAGTTTAGGGTCGAGAAATTTAACAGCCAAAACTTCCCGCTGTGGAAGATGCAGATGGAAGATTATATGTATCAGAAAGATTTGTACCTACCATTGAGCGGAAAAGCAAAGAAGTCGGCAGCCATGACAGACGCGGAATGGAGCATTCTCGATAGAAAGGCACTCGGAACAGTACGGTTGTGCCTTGCGACGTCAGTCACCTTCAATATTTCGAAGGAAACAACAACAGAGGCTAGTGACCCATGTAATCCGGTAGATGGGTTCTTTTTATATGGACATTGATTTCATATGTACAAAGACAGCAACAATGAAACAAAAAAAAAAATATATTATAATGAAGTTAATTTATTACATGTGAATGGGCATACTGTTGTAAGACCTGGTATGGCATGCGTACCCCTGGGTAATCACTAGTAAAGTATGGTTTAGACCTAGGTGATAGGGGGGATGTCAATTTTACAATTACCCTGGGTAAAAAAATTTAGGGGGGAAGAGCTAGAGTGAGCGGGGTTGTCTCATCTAGCAGGTTTGGCTGGATTTAGTCAATAATCCCCAAGTCAAGTTTAAGGGAGGAATTTTTAGGTAAACTTGACTCGGGAGAGAGGCAAAGTTGACTAGGGTAAATAGTAGTGGTTTTGGGGCACATGGTTTTGTGCACCCATGGTTTTGGCCCATGGTATTGCATGTAATGGAGCCTATAAGAGGCTGAGAATACTTCATTGTAAGGTAGGCCTGGAGGTGAGCGGTGAAGGCTCCCTTGGCCGAATTGGCCAGGGTTTTGGCCATGGTTAATGAAATTTCATTGGTTGGTTTTTTCCCCGGATTTGGGGTTTTCCCGGATAAACATCTGTGTTTATGTTTATGTGATTTGTTGCTGGCTCTTTCATGGTTATGATTATTTGTTCCTCTCGGTAAATATTTTATTCCTGTGGTAAAATTTCTTAACATGGCCTAGGAAACCCTGAACCAGAATAGGATTGCAATAAAGCCTAATTTTTTGTACCTCAGTGGGCCTAGGAATACTCGACTGATGAATTGAGGGACATGCGGTAAAGCCTAGATGTGTGTGCCCTTGATCAAGCTTAGGAATCCGCGACTGGTGTATGGCGGGATATATGGTAAATCCTGGAGGGTGGAGACTCGATTAGGCCTAGGCATCCTCAATCAGTGAATGGTGAGATATATGGTAAAGCCTACAGACTAGCAGGAAAAAAATTCCTCATGGTGTAAGTGGAGAAATCTGGTGGCATCCATGCTTGTTTAGGGCCTAGTGATTCGGTTGGGATAACAGTTGATCCAGGTAGATATTGGTGGCCACTCACCTATTCCACTTGGATACCCACCATTTCTTCTTTCATTTTTTCAGTTTCCTTAATTGCAACACAATTTATTATTTTTGGCAGTCTTTTCGAGTCCTAAATTCTAGAGCCATTTTGAGGGACTAAAAGATGTTATTAGGAAAAACGGAGAGACCGAAAAAGTCCCCAAATGGTTTACCAGTTTTTTTTTGGCCTCCTCTTCGTGATATTCAAAACAAGGTATTATGATAGCCAAATAGAGATCGTATGCCAAAGTCACGAGCCCAGGAAGTTGATGTTCCAACTTATCCGAACGGGCCCCACAAGCTTTTGGTGCTTCATCTCCTAGGGTAAGGTTTTGGATGTTTAGGGTTTATCATTGTTTTTAAACGACAAAAAGGCCATCGAGCCTCATTTAACATAGTTTAGAGGCATGTAGCCACCATATATCTTCTCATAGATAAGCTACCATCACCCGAGCTAGTTTATTTCCATTTTGTGTGTAAGCATATTTCAGTTCTTTGATATTAATGAAATGAAGTTTTATTTCTACTGCACTTCTGTGTTTATGTTTATATATGTATTCTATTGTGTTCCTGCATAAGTTCAGACTAGTGGTATCAGAGCGGTTTGCTCTTTCTTGGTTTTTCTTTGCATGTCCCCAATGAGGTCAGGGCATAAGGAGTTAAGGCTCGGTCTGGTTTAACCTTTGCAAAATCAACCTCGAAAACCCCAACAAAATTCGATGGTGGAAGAAAAGAAAGAAGAGGGAGCAGGGATCCTTTCAAAATATTTCTCAAGGAGGCCCTCAAGAAACAAAGGAACGCGATTATGGACAACTTTTCCCAAATCCTTCAATGACTACCCATAGGCGACGCATATTCATTCGATAGCCACTCTGGAGGTGCCACACCTTTTAAGGTACAATTTAACTTTGAAATTCCCATATTTGAAGGCCAAATAGTTTCGAATGTTGTAGATAAATGGTTAAATCTGTTGGAAGGATATTTTTCATTTCATGAGTTTTCCAACCAGGAAAATATTAATTTTGCACTCCTAAAGGTTGCTCCCCATGTTAAGGATTGTTGGGAAACCTATTATGATAAAAAGGACGAGGGTGAACCCTCACTGTTCTTAGTCGCACCCACTTGGAATTTTTTCCAAGATGTCATCAAGGAACAAAATTACCTTCTCAGTAGCTATGAAGACAAATATATAAAGTGGACCGTGCTATGGCAAGGAAGGGTCCAATATCTGCCAGAGTTCAAAAATGGTTTTCATGCCCTTCGCATGAAGCTGAGCAATAATGATTTTGAGCGGCATTTGGTACTCAAGTACTGCAAGAGTTTACATAAGTACATCCAAGACGAAATGGAGTTCCTGGACATCTCCTCTCACAATGCCACCTATCGATAGGCTGTCAATATCGAGCAGAAGTTTAAACAGAAGAAGCAAGTCTTAGGATCTGTGAATTTGAAGCAAGGGAAAGGCACCCCAAACCATAAAAAAAAGGGAAAATCCAAGGCGGGGTGACCCAAGACAACACATTGAAGCAACAAGCAAATAAAAATGTTAGCCTCTCTCATAAAAAAATACTAAATCCAAAAATAAAATAAATTAATTAAATATTAAAAGTTAGGAATTTATGCCTAACTCTTTAGTTTGGGTTGTTCCTCTAAGATAGGAGTTATTTTAGGTAGCTCCTATATTGGTGTGTGTTTGGTTGAGAATTTATCTCAACCAAGGTGTCCAAGATAGCACGCACACACTATCTTGAGACATTGTCCCCTCATCTATTTAATTGTAACACTACATTCTTTTAATAATGAGAAATATGTGAGGAAGCTGTGAGGCTAAAGCCTTTTCCGCCAATATTTTGTCTCTGGTTTTTTATGTGTATTTTTAAGTTAATTTGATTTCCAATATGTGGTATCAGAGCATACGATGTGTTGCGTTGAGGACCTGTTGAGAGAGTTGTTTGCTACTGTGTAAATCTTGTGCATGTGGCTGGATGCAAAGTCTGAATGTTGAAGAATCCATGAGAATGTGTTCTGCTGAAGCTACAAGCCACTAACATGAAGATAATGAATCGAGGCATTGCTTGGAGGCATTGTTTGGAGGATCCGATCCATTCTGTTGGCATGAAGGAGACCGTTGAATGTGAAGGAGCACACTAGTACTCCACTGAGATGATGGTGTATACCGTAAATTCTCTGTTGTGTCTACTGAGGAAATGGTGTGCATAAGAAGACTCTAGAATGATTTTATTACACAAGAACCTCCAGTCATTGTGGATTCATCAATCTGTGTGTGGAAAAGCAGCGGGAGCGACTGTAGCATGGTATGCTATGAAAATATGATCTCTGATTGGTGATCCAAACTGTGCATCGTTGCGTGTTGCATTAGTTAATTTATTTTCTACATTAGAAGTACCCTGCTTATGTGAGGCTCAAAAAATAAAAAATTGAAAAATGATAAATGAGAGTTAGAGTCGAATCATTTGCTGCCGAATCATTGATTGTTTTACAACCAAGTATGCGTCGAGGATGTTTTTTTGCACACCAAGGATTGATCTTTGTTATTTTTCATCTTAATAATGGATTGATGACACTCCTCCAATACGTATAATTGACTGCTACATTTCCATTTACAAAGAAGGAAGGTGTACCTGTCACGACTCTTGAACAACCATACCTAAATGAGATTCTCGTTGTGATGTCGGTTGTTGTGTTTTGAAAGGCTGATTCAAACACACTCAATGAAGAATTCCCCACTTTCTCTAATGTGAAATGAATAATTTGATTAGTGACGTTAGCAGCAGCAATATGAGAGGGTGGCTTATTATAAAACCTTGTCTGATGCAAAGGATATGTGTACTTCTTTTTAATTTCATTTGCAATTTGTAATGAACGACATGCAATAAATGAATTATAATGATACGGTAAGGCAAAGGGATGCACAAATGAAGGTAAGATTTTGACCGTAGAAGTGGAGGATCTCCTTCAATGGCCACCATGAATCTCTGTTGTCTGGATAGAGGGGGTCAAAGAACGCCTCCACCAGCATTGAATTCACACGAAGATGATTTCTGTAGACAAATCCATTGTATCTTGAAGGGATTGGAAGCTGCGCCGTGATCCTCTCTGTTGTAAACACCAAGGATCATCAAGTCAATCCAAGCGTATTCAATGTTCCATATGTGTTTCACTCTGCGTGGAACCTACAAGTAGCGTTGGAAAGGTATTTTTTTTAACTGTTCTGATTTTAGTGCATGCCTTTTTTCAATTATTCATGCTCCCTCCTCCATCATGCAGAGCAGATCTCCAAAGTGAAACTTTTCACAACACTCTTCCATCCATTCTTAAAAGTTAAATAAATAAGTATTTGGAGGGGTATATTAAAATTCTTTAATGAGATTCGAAGGATATTGAAGTGATAAGTGTATTTTTTGTTAAAGTAATGTTTTAGGGGGGTGATTTTTAAGTTGGTGGAAAGATTTTTTTAGGCACCCATTTTTGTTATTGAGTAACATTTTGAATGGAGAAATAATGAGTGGAATAATAAGGAGGGTTAGCGCATAAGGTGTATTAAATATTTACAGTAAATTTTTTAATTGAAGAGATAAGGATGTTGGTGGAGTAATAAGGAAATTTTCTTTTTTTAATTGAAGAGATAAGGATGTTGGTGGAGTAATAAAGAAATTTTCTTTTAGAGGTGTAATTTTGTTTTGGAGTCATAAGGTGGATTTCTAAATATTTTAAGATTTGTAATAAGTGAGGGCATATTTTGTAAATTTGGAGTGATAAGCAGATATTTTTTAAACTAGAAATTCATTGTTATATTTTTTTTTGAGAGATTCAGTCAATGAATATTCATATTTTGAAGGCAAGTTGTTTCAAAGGGTTGCCAGCTTGGCATTATCATTGCTTTAGATGTTGAAATATGATGTACTCTAATAATTAATAAAGACATTTTTTTTGGTACTTGTGTCCTAGATCCGCCCGAAATTGAGTAAGGGGATCTTAGGTACACCATGTGTATGTTTGTGATGTGCACGTGTTTTTATGGCTTCATGATGTTTTCTTCTTATTTGTGTCTAGATTTGACACATAAATGATCTCATTTAACACACACATAAAGTTCAATGCAAACAAGCACAACACCTGTAACGAAGTAGCTGCAAGGAAGGATAATTAAACTCAACACATGAATTTGTGCCACTACAACAAATAATCAAAGTTGTCAACATTAGCATTCTACATAAGCAAGAAAATTCACTTAATACAATCAAGTTAATGAACCTGCAAACTCCAGCATTTCAAAGCAAAGTCTACATCACTACAATCAAGTTAATGAATCTGCAAACTTCGGCGTTTCAAAGCACAATCTACATCAACATTCTTGAAAATAAATTTAAGAACTTGTAATCTGTGTTGGATTGTAAGGGTGCACTCTCAGTTGAAACCGACACCCAAGTTTTGCTTTGATCAGAAGTCAAGCGCGTCAATTCTCTTCAAATTATTCAAATTAAGACAAGTGAATTCATTATTTTATGTGAGTCATTAAAATCATTGTAAGCTTTTTTGGGTGCATTTTCGATAGTGTTCGGCACCCTTCATTTAAAACAAAATCAAGTGAGTACCTTAAGTGGGGAAAGTTTTAACTCTAAAACAAAAAACAAGTTCACATCTTCTGCAAGCGAGTGTGAGTATTCATTCAAGCAATTTCCATCAATTCAGTACAAATTTCAAACCATCAAGTGAGCCAGCGTGAAGTTCATTGCACCAACCATCAAAGCAACCAAGCAAGTTCAACTCTAACACCAATCAAGCAAGTTGAAATCTACATCAATCGAGCGTGAGTATTCATTCAAGTGAGCATGAAGTAATCAAGCAAGTCAAGTGATCATTCAAGCAAAGCGATTGTCACCAAGCGAGATTTAATTCAATATTTCAAGCAAGAAAGTTCTACAACTCTAGCAAGTGTTCCAAGAAAGCGCAATAGGCAACAAATCAAGCGAGCATGCCATTCAAGCCACATAGCAAGCGAGCCTATCATTTAAGTAACAAAATCAAGTGAAACATTTCCAAGCACGACATCTACGACAAGAGAGCGTGAATTCAAGAGAGCGAGTTCAGATGGCGCAACACATCCAGTTGTTAAAAATTCTTCACAATTTTATCCTCTCAAGTGATGAAGACATGTTGCAAATCAACAAAGAAACTCTTGCTAATATTTCACGAAATCTACAACAAACAAATGAAACCATTGAGTTTCTTCAAATAAAGTCACAACTACAACGAAATGAGTTGCAAGAGAAGAGTGATGCTTCAGAGTCTTTGAACCATATAGCTAAAGATGATTCTGAGTCATTCATCCAAACAAATTCTAGTGTTGAATTTGTTCCAATTCAACTTTCTTCCAAGCCAATCATCAAGCCATGGGAAGAAATTCAAAGTAACAAGAATCGACGAGGCTTAGGATATGTCAATGA
Organism: Pinus albicaulis; assembly: GCA_034641835.2. Taxonomy (NCBI): domain Eukaryota; kingdom Viridiplantae; phylum Streptophyta; class Pinopsida; order Pinales; family Pinaceae; genus Pinus; species Pinus albicaulis. Next base: position 117,582,306 of record CM076575.1, read on the forward strand.
TGACACCAACTTTCATATCCTAGATTATTCCAAGCCAATTAAGTTTGTCAGTGCAGGATTTCTTGAACAAATCACCTCGGCAAGTTCTGAGAAAGTTGCAGACAAACAGAAATGCACGTAACCCGAAGTTGCAATCAAACCGACATGTTCTCATTGTCAAAGAACTGGTCATATGGAAGAACAATGTTTTGATCTCCATCCTTTTCACCATTGTGGCAATCCCAATCATTACTCAGAGAAATGTCACAACCACCAACAATCAGCCAGATTGAAGATACATTATGAATGGATCGATCCTTGGGAATGGTCATCCACAGTCAAAAGATTGTATCAATTCTACAACCGAATAAAATCACACCTAGTGCATCCAACAGTGAAAATAAGATGGTACTCTCATGCAGTTGAACAGGGGAGTACACCAGTGCAACACTCCTACACCTGAAGGGGGGGAGTTCAGGAATACTTTCCAGAAAAGTGTCTCTCCTTTAAACTGACAAAGGGGGGAAAATGTCAATGAAATTAACGACAGTTGTCAGAATGAAAGTCTCAAAAAAACCAACAAAAGCAGCCAGTGGGCAGCTTCCGTAGCCAGTGGGCATCTTCAACAGCCAGTGGGAATCAACAAATTCGCCAGTGGGCAGTCAACAACAAAGAAGCAGTGAGCATTTTTTAGTACAACAAAAACAACAGAGAGTTGTTTTTGGCATCCTCAGCCAGTGGGCGTTGAACAAATTTTATCCGTGGACAAAGGATGTTGATTTCACGCAAAGGACAGATGGATCCTTTTGCAACTTGGCATGTGATGGAGTTGTCAAGCAAAATTCAGAGATGAATCAAACATGCAGCTAACTCATGGTCTCTTCAGATTGTAGTTTTTCAGCATCCAGCTTTAGCGGTTTTTTCAGGCAATGTTTTTGAGGATCAACATGAGAACTTGGAAGATGGTTCCTCGTTCTTATTTTGGATTTATCATTGAAGGGGGGAATGTTAGCCTCTCTCATAAAACAATAATAAATCCAAAAATAAAATAAATGAATTAAATATTAAAAGTTAAGAATTTATGCTTAACTCTTTAGTTTGGGTTGTTCCTCTAAGATAGGAGTTAGTTTAGGTAGCTCCTATATTGGTGTGTGTTTGGTTGAGAAATTATCTCAACCAAGGTGTCCAAGATAGCACGCACTATCTTGAGACATTGTCCCCTCATATATTTAATTGTAACACTACATTATTTTAATAATGAGAAATATATGAGGAAGCCATGAGGCTGAAGCCTTTTCTGCCAATATTTTGTCTCTGGTTTTTTATGTGTATTTTTAAGTTAATTTGATTTTCAATAAACAACACCATGAAGAAAAATAAGGACACGGGAAAGTGGTGTGAGTACCATAAGAGATCCAATCACAACACAAGTGAGTGCCTAGCCAAGATATCAATGTTGGACAAGCTGAAGGCTTTCGAATCAGATGCATGCTCCAACTCTAATTCAGAACCCGATAAGGGGAATGAAAAAGGGAAGAATATTATTGATGCAGAGCCCAGTGCTGTTGTTGCCACCACCAAAATCTAGAAGGATGAGCCCAAATATCCTGAGGAGGGGGAGCGCCTCTTCCACTCATAAATGTGGGTGAAGTGTTCTCCACTACAGTTCATTGTCGATAATGGAAGCCAAAAGAACCTCATTTCAGTAGAGGTTGTGAATATTTTAGGCCTACCAAACATAACACACCCACAGTCATACACCATCGGGTGGCTTCACCAGGGACGAGATCTCCACGTCAGCTAATAGTGTCACCTTTTGTATAACATCAAGCCCTCCATGGATTAGGTATTGTGTGATGTTTCTCATCTCAAACTTTGTGATGTATTATTAGGCCAACAATACTTGTGGAAGAAACATGTTGTGTATGAATCTAGGCCCCGCACTATTAATATTACTTTGGGCAATAAGTTTTACAACATACCAGAGGTAACACCGCCTATCGCCATCTCCCTGATCACAAGGAATTAATGCAGTAAGATCATCTCCCAGACCGGGAAATTTTTTTTCCTTATGATTCACCCTTAGGGAAAAAATAATATTATGGCCACGACCTCCAAATAGGGCTCCTCCACACGACAAAAACATAAGGGGAAGGTCGTGGATGAGTACAAGGACATATTCACCTCTCTCGCAGGGGTACCTCTACACTGTCAAGTCAATCACTCCATCGATCTGACCCCCAACGCACTTCTACCCAATGGGCTGATCTATTGACGTTCTATTGTGGAGACTAATGAGTTCAAGAGAAAAATTCAGGAGATACTGCATAAATGGCACATTAGGCCAAGTTCAATGCCCTATTGGAGCTCTATCATGTTGGTACAGAAGAAGGATGGGACCTGGAAACTCTGTATTGACTATCAGGCACTGAATAAGATCACTGTCCGAAATAGGTATCCGATTCAACAGATTGATGACTTGCTGGACCAACTCAAGGAGGAAAAATATTTTAGCAATATTGACTTGAATTTTGGAAATCACTATATACAATTTGAACCCTCCAATGTGTGGAATATTGCCTTCAAATCCAAGGAGGTCATTTTTGAATGGTTGGTCATGCCTTTGGGGTTGACGAATGTCCCCTCAAACTTCATGAGGCTGATGGATGACATTTTGTGACCTTTCACCAACTCATTCTTGGTGGTGTATTTGGATGACATCCTGGTCTTCAACCAGAGTTGGGAAGAGCACCTCCACCACATTCAAAATGTCTTCCAAACACTGCGGAAACAAAATTTGTTTGCTAATTTGCAGAAATTCACTTTTCGCATGACCCACATTCAATATCTGGGGTACATCATCGATGATAAAGGTGTGCATGTGGAACAAGCCATGATACATACCATTCAGTATTGGCCAACCCCAAACACTCTAACAGAGCTCTGCAACTTTCTGTGTCTTTCCAAATTCTACTACAGGTTCATGTTGGGCTTCTCTCATATCACTTGTTCTTTGAGTCAAGTCACCAAGGGAGGGGAAAAAGAAGAGTTCTCTTGGTCCTAATCCCAATATAAGGTGTTCATAAATTTGAAGCATTAAATCTTCTCTGCACCAATGATCACATTACCAAACTTGCAACAACCATTTGAGATCAAGACATATGCCTCCGACTATGCTATTGGTGTTGTTCTTACTCAGCAGGGGCATCTAGTGGCATATCACAATGAGACACTTTCAGACATAGTATGAAAGTATCCCACCTATGGAAAAGAGATGTATTCCATTGTGTAGACCTACCGAAAAGGGAAGCATTACATTTTGGGGAAGGAAACAATCATTTACACATACCATCGACCCCTGCAATTCATACAAACACAAGGGAAGTTGCAGAATGATCTCCATCAGAAATGGTCAAAATACCTGCGACAGTTCCATATGAACATTAAGTACAAGAAGGGCATCACCAATAATGTTGCAAAATTCCTCAGCCGACCGTCGGTCATGGCGCTGACCACTAAGCTCTACTTTTGTGGGCACGAGACTTCAAGGTGGCCGAATCTTTAAAATCTTGATCCAAAATTTGAAAACACATATCATACGCTCCTGGAAGGCAAGCAAGTTCCAAATTATCACCTCCAGGATGCATTTTTATGCCACCTGATACACCTCTATGTTCCTTCAAGCGAGTGTTCCAAGATGATTTTGGAAGTGCACTACAACTCGGTCGCTAGACATTTTTGGGTAGAGAAAACAGTGGAAATGTTGCAAAATTATTTTTATTGGTTGAACCTTCAACAAGATGTTGGGAATTACATCAAATCCTGCACTTCCTGCGCCACTGCCATACCGACTGTTATCACAAAATTGTACTTTATTGGCTGCTTATCAAACAACTCAATGTAACTGTTTCAAACCAGCTTTTGATTGAAGCTTAGCCTCTTCAGTCTGAGAGGGCTCTCTCAAGGGGGTTTTATGATATTGAATAATGATGGTACTAGATGGCTAACTCTATTGGAAATGTAACTTGTTTTTTATGTTTGCAGGTTGAAAATAATGCAGGCTTGCTACCATCGGGCTTATGGAGTCAACAATCAGTAGTTTCAGTGGCAAGGTTTCTTGACATGGAATCTGGGGCAGATAGAGGTCTTTAACAAAGAAAACTCACACATAAAACATAGGAAAACATAGTCATTTCATCACTAAAGGAATTCAGAGCATAAAATTATGAAATCTGAGTAATAGAGATGGAATCTAATGCAAGTGGGAAACATAAATATATAGATCAATAAGATATTAAAAGCATCATGAGAATCTAAGGTCTGTCAAGAAGAAAGTCACTCTGTATTATTGATATAAGTCAAATATATAAAAGCAACAGTTTGGTGCAAAAAATCTCCAACCCCTCACTACTTCAATGCTTTGTCTTTAAATAGACATTATTTACAACAAGGATGATCTTCCTGGTTGCTAGATCATCTAATTCTCCTATGACACATCACATAACTGAAATAAATGACTTCTAACAAAAAACTAACAGCTACACCTTAAGTAAAACATCTCCTAATAGGACTCTAACTCCTATTTATTACATAACTCTACCTTATCTTGTGAAATAGTTACATGACAATTACAAAATAAGCATCACATACTCAAAAGATACATGATAGGTTCATTACCACTTTACATATTTAAAACCCTCCTAGACATGTGGAGCATAACCCTACTTTTTAGGAATGCATGACCCCTATCTTCAAAACTGCTTTGGCTGATGATATGTATTCATAGAACCTCCTTCGAATGATAAGTATTTGTTGATAAGATATCATGACATGTTGGAGGATTCCAGCTATCCAAAACTTCCATTAATATGCTCCACAACCTTTAACAATTGCTCGTTACTACAACAGGACAGTTTCGTAGCGATTTTTGGTAGCGTTGAAAAAGTGGCTTCTGCACCCAATAACTTCACTCCTTTGTTGTTCCATGATGTCAATCAAGTCATGACACATCACCACCATGAATCTCCCTCCTTGAAAACTACAAAAAGTGACTTTAGAAGAAAACAGGTTGTTACAGTATTTTTCGTAGCATTTTCCTGGCTTTAAGCCTAGGAAACGCTACGAAACTGTGTAAAAGTGCAGAAATTGCACATTTCAAAATTGTCTTTACAAACTAACCTCTAGCTGCAAAAAATTGATTTTCTGCATGTAATGAACCTTATAAGACTTAACTTACTGCTCTTGTGGTGTTTCCTCCTCATTTATGATCTATTGAGCAATGGGCTCCTCAACCACAGTCATCTTCAAACCTTTCTTTTCCAGCTCTTCATGGATCAGTTCCAATTGTTCTTGAAGTTCTTTGACTTGATCATTTAGTGTCCTATTCTTGGATTGCAAGTGCAGTTTTACCTTTTTTATGTGCTTTACCTCTCTTCTTAGTGGCTGAGTCCACTTTATCAGTTTTTCTGTGTTGTCCAAGGTCTTTGTGACACTTGTGACTTGATCTTCCAAAATTCTTCTCATTTGTTCAAACTGAACCCTTTTAGCTCTATGCTTCTTTGCCTCTTTCCTCAAGACTAATATATCTTCACTTGTATCTTTCAACTGCTCCTTAACGGCTTCAAATTCTAACTTTTTGGTGATTTTCTCTTTGCCCTTCTTTTGTTTAATGACCAGATCTTCTTTTGTAGGTGAGGAGAGGTATGTGATGCTTGGTGGTGGCTGAGTAGTTTCACTGACCTTATGAGCCTCCTAGTTTCTTTCCAAGACCTTTCTTGCATGTCTTGTCATTGGTTTTCTAGCTTGAAACATGAAACCAGCATCATCACCTGCAAACTCTAACTTCTTATCTGTTTTTCCTTTCTTAAGCTTCCTTCCTCCCTCATCTATGTCTTCATATTAGACAATGGGAGTTTCTTCAATATCAATGGCATGCAAGATGTCCTCTAAGTTACCCTTAACCATTGTTTGGCTCCTAGTAACTCTCTTGTTTTCATGTTTGCTAATTGTTTGATTTTGTTTTGCAGGTGTAGCTTTCAGTGTATTAACCTTCTGCAAAGGCTTTATCTCCATGTTCACTGGTTCAAACTGCTCTTCCACTGTTGGTGATGAAATATCTCTAGGTTTGGGAACTCTTTCAGGAGTGACAACATCTACTTCAAAACCACTTATGAACAGAAAAAATGACTAGTCTCTACCTAATCTCTTCAACTCCTCTAACACCAACAAATTAATCAAGCCATGGTGAAAGAGAGAATTTTCATTTCCTTCTTTTTTAACTTGGACCTTATTTTACATTTTATTTAGAATTATGTATAAGTAAAAGGGCAAGTCAAGAGACTTGTTACCCACAAAATGCAGCAGAAGCCTAATGTGGTAGGAGTAGAACATGTGAAACCTTCCTTCACAGGTGAAGTACTTCTGAATGATTAGTAGCAGCTTTGAGTAGTTTTCCTTCATGTAGCTCCTTGGGATAGCATTTGTGAGATCAATTTCAATATGCTTTGGCTTGATAAATTCTTTACAGTCTTGCATGGTGAACTTGGTGCATTTAAACCATTTTTCCTCTCCTCTATGGTTTCATGTTGCTGCTGCAATGGTTTCTGGTGTTACTGTGAGGTTTAACATTCCCACCTTTGAAGTTTTCCCATTGAAACTAATAGCAAACTCTTTAAAAACTTGTAGATGACAACCCTGCATCCTTTGGCAGAACTGCAAACAACATGTTCTTCTGAATATCTCCAATGCAGTTGGGTCTTCATTTAACAAAATCATGTCCATGGGCTCATTATATCTAAGGCAGTGACCACCTTTTTTAGTCTTCTTTCTTGCAGCCATGGTGATTTTATATCTTCTCAAGCTCGCTTGATTAGTGACACCTGCAACCTTTGAAAATGCCAACAACCAGCTTGGCTCGGTGAATCAGCTCTCCAGAAACTCAATAACATGCAAGGATAAAGTAAATAATGACAAAAATACTCAATTGGGTAATTTTTTATGGTTTCGATGACAACTCATGCCCTAATCATGACTTATGCATGCTAAAAATGGTAATAATGACCTCAGGCATGACCTTGTACCTTTGAAATAACCCTAACTGACTCGAATGACATCCACCCTATCTCCTCTAATCATGAACTAACACCTTTCACCGAATTTGACAAGACAGACAGAAAAACTATTTTTCGTAGCATGGCTAGTTAATTTTTTGACAGTTTCGCTACGAAACTATTAGCCAGTTTCGTAGCGAAAACTGCCATTTTACAGTGTAAAACGCTACGAAAATAGGTAAAACTGGCTAAAGTGTCCTTTTTCAAATAAAACACTCAGGAAATGAAATCTGACACCTAATGATGACTTATGGGACATGATATGACCTAAATGGAGGTGGGTTTGAACCTTAGGATAGGTTAAAAATGAAAAAAATTAAATTTTCCTACACCAACTTGTGACAAATGAACTCTATGATCATGTCAAATAATGTTTCAATTTTTCTGAGTGATAACATAGACCATAAAGAAGAAAGACCTATATACTCCACTGCCTACTCCTAGTCAACCTTGGGAATCCATCTCTATGGATTACATGTTTGACCTTCCTTCTACTAAGCATGGCAACAACTGTGTTTTCATGGTCGTCGACAAATTATCTAATATGGCCATTTCGGTGGCTTGCAAGAAGAGTATCATAGCAGAAGCCACTACTAAACTCTTCTTTTAATGAGTGTGGGTTCACTTTGGGATCCCACAGTCCATTATCTTAGATCAGGACAACAGGTTCCTAAGTACATTTTTGTCAAGTCTTTGGTTGATGTTGGATACCAAGCTCACTAAGTCCATGAATTTCCACCCCCAAAATGATGGCCAAAAAGAGGTCGTCAACAGGATGATCGTGCGCATTATGTGAATGTACAACTCAAAGAGCCCTTGTACATGGGATGAAAGCCTTCCCTATGTACAACACAACTACAACCGATCTATCCATAGATCAACTGGCCACAACCCCTTTTAGGAGGGATTGGAATTCCAACCAATATGCCCCATTGATGTGGCCATACCACTTGCAGCTACTCAAGCAGATTCGGCTCATTTACAATCTAAAGCTGACAGGAAAAAAAAATTCATTCAGCACATCTGCCAATAGGTCCATGACATATTGGACAAAGCCAATGTTAGGTACAAGCATCAACATGATCAACATTGGGCGCCACAGAAGTTCCATGTGGGCGAAAATTTTTGGCTACATTTTCAGAAGGAGTGCCTCATTGGACCCCACGACATGCTTCTCCCGCTTCGATATGGGCCATACACCATCACCAAGGTTGTAGGAAAAAATTCCTTCGAGCTCAACATTCCACCATTTCTTGGCCTGCACCCAATGTTCAATGTGGACCACCTTCGGCCATACTTTCCATTGTTACTGGACACATATGACAATGTTGAAAAACTCACACCAACAAATCTAAACCCTGACTACATGGAACAAGATAGAATCGATTGTATCATGGACACACAGATCAAGAACACTCACCAACATAAGATCCAATTATATCGGGTTGTCAAAGCTAGCCAACTCTTGCACCAAGGAAAGTGGCTAACTAGGGACCAAGTTCAGCAGGAGTTTCCCCATCTCATGGAAGCACTCAACGCAATGGGGACCATTGCTTCCTAAGGGAGGAGGACTGATCCAAGTGGATATTGGTGGCCACCCACCTATTCCACTTGGACCCCCCGATTGTTTCTTTAATTTTTTCAGTTTCCTTAATTGCAACACAATTTACTATTTTTGGCATTTTTTTCGGGTCCTAAACTGTCAGAGCCGTTTTGATGGACTAAAAGACGTTTTTTTAGGAAAAACATAGATATCTAAAAATTCCCAAACTAGTTTACCATTTTTTTTTTGGCCTCCTCTTCGAGATCTTCAAAATGAGGTATTATGATAGCCAAGAAAAGATCGTATGCGAAAGTCACGACACCAGGAAGTTGACGTTCCAACTTATCCCAATGGGGCCCACAAGATTTTTGTGCTTCATCTCCTAGGGTTAAGTTTTTGGATGTTTATGGTTTATCATTGTTTCTCGATGATAAAAATGTCACCAAGCCTCATTGTAACACAGTTTAGATGCATGTAGTCACCACATCTCTTCTCAAAGATAAGCTACCATTGCCTGAGCTATTTTATTTCCATTCTGTATGTAAGCATATTTCAATTCTTTGATATTAATGAAATGAAGTTTTATTTATGCTGCACTTCTGTGTTTATGTTTATATATGTATTCTATTGTGTTCCTGCATAAGTTCGGATCAATAGTAAAACCTGGTTACATTGATGAGTGTTAACACTAGAAAATCATACAGGGAGAAGACATTAGAAAATGTCAAGAAGAAGGTACAAATAAATATTTTCAGGGAAGAAATACATTAGAGGAGATAAAAATTTAAATTTTCCTAAGGTTAGTAGGAAAATTTTTTGGACCGCGCACAAGAAGCACTGGATCAAAGCGTGCATTGCGACTTTTCCTTCCATAGCTGCTTAGTGCACGACTATCCCTCTAATATCCATGCGGTCCTAGGAATGCGAAATTTCACCATTTGGACCCACTTGGCACACTGAGAAAAATATTCTCACTTAACCTAACCAAGTACAGTCGCCTTTGATCCACCTTGAGGCTTTAGTGTAGCACACAAAGGAATCATACCCCCACTCTTGTGTCACCATCCATATTAGACCAAGAGAGTGAGGGAAAATTTGAAATTGGTCTATAAAATCCAGCCATGGGAAGAGAAATGGGAGACACATTGTTATGTTGGCTAAATTTCTCATAAAAAAACCAGCTTGTGTTGTCCAACAACAAGAGGATTGGAATAATTCAGTTGTTGGCCACCCAACACCTCAATCCAAGAGAGAAGAGTTCACCTCGTTCTCGTCGATCTACCATCCTTTGAGATGGAAGAGAGGCTTGCTGAAAACTTGAGGGGAAGAGACCCCTTTGTCTTGGATATTGGAGCTCTGTAGCTCAAAGGATCCACTACAAGAGATTTAACATTCTATCTTCTACTACTACCAACACCTAATAAAGAGAGAAATCTCTCCATTGTTGAGTTATTAGTGTGTTTGATCTATTGATCGTGTTTCTTGTGTATGTTGTTTTCTTTTTGTTTCATTTTTAATGTAGCATGTGATGTTTCCATTTAACTTAGCTTATTACATGTTGAACTTGTTCCACTAACATTTGACAAACCAATTTGACCTATCTCTTACATGTAGGTAAGCAACCTCCCAACTAAGCAAAGTGTATTTCGTCTAACCATGCACTGAATACACTACCACAATGAGGGTTGAGGTGGTTTGGCATCTAGAAGCCCTGATATGTTTTTTTATGAGTCCCACATTCATGCTTGGAATATGGAACGAAGGTGATTGGCTGGAATAAATATTTGTTTTAGCTAATCTATGGTCGGGTGGTTCGTGGAAGTCCCGAACCTAGTTGGCTTATTCCTTCATTAATAAGAACTCTTTCTCCTTGGTATTTTATGTGTAAATGTATTGGTTCATATGTGGATTTTATGGTTGTTATATCCTTGTTATTTTTGTGGATCATATGTTGGTATGAGTATGTTTTATGACATTGATGATGTATGGCTTCCATCATGTTTTGATCAGTAATAGAATGTACAAGGAATATATTAACTAATATATGATAATGCAACTATTTTGATATGGCATCAATGCTTCCCTACAAATCTTAGATAAGTATGATACCCCTATGCTCAGATCTGATTTTTATGACCTGTAGATTACATATTTGTGAAATGTTTTATGAACTTCCTGCCATCGCTAGTAGGGGTCATGTTTCCATTAGTAACTTTGTTTCCATGTTATTTATTATTCCTAAAGTTTTCATGAAGTTTTGGGCAGTGGCACAGAATTCGAGGTCGCTGGCACAAAACTAGCTGAAAAATTCCACAATCAATGGCATGCCTTGTTGTGGGAGTGATTGGAAGGCATTAGTCTCTTGCAGGGATTGTCATGGGAGTGGCTGAGGGTCCATATCAGTCAAATGATGAGTTGTCTCAGGGGTTGATCACCTGAAAGGGTTGGTTGGCTCCTGAAGGTTCTGTAGGATGTGTGGAAGATCATATTGGTTGTGTTCCATCAGTTCCACTTCCTTAAGGTAACCTAAGAGGTTGAATCACATCATAGTAGCCTCTCGTCACATGTTTACCCCAGTGGACTGGGTAGCTTGGGTAAATTTTGGAGGAGGGTGTTACACACCTCTTGGCATATGGCCCCACCTACTAGCCACATTCCCAAAGATCTCTTTTTTTGACAACATATCCTCGCCATTATCAACCAAGGGCTTATAATCACCCATTTGGAAACTATTTCCATTAGCTAATTAGGCTCCTCCAATGACCCCGTCTACAACCTATCCAATTTGAAGGATATCATGTAGGATTTATGAAAATTGTTGTGCAAAATTCTTGTGGTAACCGTAAACAAATTGCAGATCCCCCATTGGAATCAATATGTTAGTGCAAAATAAATTTTCTGTAATTGAAGGACATAGAGGTGGTATTTGATACACTTATGTGTGCATGGGTCATGAGACCATTTAATATAATTTCTTTGGATTCAACACAATATTTGACCACTATCTCAAGGTGTCTATGTGGCTTTAGGTTAGGCCTTCATGGGAATGGAACCTTGCATAATGGTGGAAAACTCTACACTTTCTACCATTTAATCCAATTACTTTGGGCACAATGATGCATATCATATTGAAAATATGATGGATTTTATCAATCAATGAGACTTCCTTCATAGTTATACGAATCTTGAAGGGTTAGGAACCCCATTAGAAAGTGTGAAATTGATTGCTCCAAAACCTAGGACTTCTCGAGTGATAATGTGTATTGGTAAATCTATGCCAACCATGTTAAATAAATTGATACATGGAAAATAACTTCTAGCATAGCTTCTTCCAATATACCAATGTATCTTGTTACCTTCACAAGTGAAACATAAGTAGTTATTTGACCAAGAGGTGCAATAATATAATCTCATTTAATAACAACCCACACAGACTATGAAACTGAGCATGTAGTGCTCATAAAAAATATAAACATAGCATAAAGAGGGAGGATGCAATGTCACATTTTTTGGGGTATACTATACTACATGATGTAACTACAATAGACTTTAAAAAGAGACACCACAATGATTCACGGAAAACAATTGTGACACATTTTGTCCACTAGGTCCATTGATTTTGCTAGCGACTAAAATAAATGGTCAAGGGCTTTAGATTCAATGTTGGATTAATGGGGAATTGAGACAAGTGGTCAAAGGTATTTTTGAATATTTGAAGATTCACACCATGAACAAATATTATGATGAAATTGTAATATTTTTCTATAACAGTAAAGAGAAGAAAAACATGCATGAATTTGAGGGTATCTATGTTTTCAATGTTCTTAAAAAGGAAAACTTGACTATCTAATGGTATGATTGATCAAATACATTAGCTATATAGAGGACATGGCGGCTTCACCTTGTCGACCAATATCTTCCCACACTCATTCATAATGGAGGTTTTTAAATTACGAAAAATAGAGTTAATATATTGTAGGTATTGGGGGTGGGGGATGCGTGGTAGGCAGGGTTATAGATATTGAGGAATATAAAAAGGTTATTTATTAAAAATATGGTATATTCGTTAAAAATAAAGGTTATTTTTACCAAAGATATGTATTGGGAGAGGGACTCAACGAGAGGATTTTAAGAGGTTATCTCGTGAAATTAGAGGTAAATTAACATCCCATGAACACAAGTGTTATGACACAAGATGACTAAGTGGAGACTATGATAAGGATAAGCTCAAAAAATTAATTTGGAATCAAAGTACAATTATGAATAAACATTATAAATCTTATATAAACATAGTATCTACATAGAGTTATTTAGTAAATTGCTCTATTAAATAAGTTCTTGCTTTTACCTTGACCTTAACTTCATATGTGACTATAAATAGACTATTTTTCATGTTATTTTTAATTTTTTGATATTATTTTTCAATATAATAAAAATTAATGATTACAATATTGATTTTTTAATTTATTAAAATTAATATGATTTTGTTTTTTTTTTTTTAAATAAAAATTTATTTTTTAAAATTAAATAAATGTATTTTTAATAAACATTAATCCCTGGATGGTGTGGTTATCACAAGTGAAGGTGGGGGTGAGCTTCTGTTGTACCTCTTGGCCATAAAATTGGGGACATGGTAGCACACGCCCTTAAATGTTCCATTATGAATATCAACTCTGGCATGTGGGTTGATCCTCCTTAGTTGTTTGACATACTACAAATGGTGGGCCGCCTTGCCAAATCTAGACCTCTGTAAAATCTGCCTCCTATGGGATCCAACTTCGACCTCTGATCACCTGTCCTTGCCTTGTGTGAGCTAGATAGACTCACCACCAATGAGTATGGAATTCAATGTAGAGGCCTCGAAATTTTATTGCACTCATCATGGTGACATTCCTGGTCATCTAGACAAAGCAAGCAACTTCAAATTTCCAATTCCAGGGCTTTGGCGTTATAATATTTTTTTAGACGAAGAAGCTCAACTCTTTCTAGTTAGGTCTATTTCACCTTCTCCTCAATACAATATTTGCAGTGCTCTGATTCTTCAATATTTCCTGGGAAGCTCAAGGGAAGGAGCACCAACTCGATAACAAGCTTTTCTCCATGGTGATTGTACTTTCCTCCCTCAAATATGAGAAACATTTTAGTCCTCTTCATTACAGTGATCATTGGATGAGGATCTATCTAGCTCCCTAGATTTGGCTCATGCACTCTTCTTTTGAGTGGAATTATCTCAAAAATTGGGTTTCCTCTTTCTATGGCAGGTATCTCATTTTTCCTCTTTGGTTATTTCATGCTCTCCTTTCTAGTGAGGTTTCTGTCTTAATTTTTTTTCTCCTAGTGATGGCTGGGTTTTGATTCCTTATTTCTGGTTGCAAATCCCTTTCTCTTCTGTGGATGCCTCATTCTCTTTCGAATCCCTTCTTCTAGAAAAAATACTTCTCTTAATACCTATCCTTTACCAACTTATTACCACTCTGTCCAGTCTTGGTTCATTTTCCTCCCTCTGTTGAGGTCATGGTCCTGGCTCAACCTTTTGGAAATTTCTTCCACTTCAGTCCACCTTCGTCCCATTTCTGACAACCATATCTTGTTTCTTTGGCTTTTTTTCTTCCCCTCATGCAACCACCATGCCTCATCAGAGATTTCATGTCTATAAGGTGTGGTGTAATATCAAGAGTGAGCCAATCAAGACAACATGAGAACATGACTTTGAGTAGAATATTTAACAACTCGTTTTCGAAAATTCACCTTTCCCCTTATTCAGGAAGAACTCACTCGTGTCGAAAGGGAAGTATCCAATAATCTACAAATTATTTCCAACATGGAAGTAATGAAATATTTCACTGATTAGGTGTCTGATACAGGGCACACATGTTGGCGTTTCAACCAATACATGCACAAGGTGGACTTGCACTATCACATGAAGTTCTTATTAGGAAAAGTTTTAATGGATTGACATGAAAACAGAGAAGAACTCTAAATTTCCATCAAACATTTGCATTGACACATAAAATACTTGGACCATTTTTTAGCAGGAAAATCCCCTCTACGGACAGAGGCGATCCCTCTAGCTCTAGAGTGGGTCTAGCAACAAGGGGACATGCTGGATTCCTGAATTCCTAGCTTATAAATGAAATATGGACTGGAATAGATATCCTACCTCAGTCCAATCTTTTGTCGTGGCACGTGGCAACGATCCTTCAATATTTTTCTTCACACCTTGCGCTCCATGTTGGTGGCGTTGTTCACGAGTCTGTACAAAGATCAAACAAATGATGATAACATACAATAATATATATTCATCTAAAAAAATTCAGCTAGTCAAGAAGAGATAAACACTTTGCATATAAATGGAAACAAGGTTTGAACCAGAAACTAGTCATGTATTAATGATAGAGAAAAAGAAGTTTAAAACCTTATGTCTTGAAGTTGCGGATCTCCTATGACGGGTTCAGTCGGGGCGCGTCTCAAGCATTTGTTTGGGATTAGAATCGATGAGGCAATGGGTTTAAACTCTCTCTTGACAATGGATTCTCTCTATCTTTTTATACACACCAGCTATAGTAATGAATGTTCAGCTAGCTGAATCAATGTGAGGAGGAAGAATTTACAGGAGAGGAGGAGGTGGTTTGGGATCCCTCATAAGGTGGAGGAGAGGTCTATCCCTTTGGGGAGTTGCACAATTGTAGGAAACAAAAATCCAAAGGGAGGAACTTGACATTATTCAGTTGAAAAAACCATGATGACTCTGCTCACGAAGTTGTTAAGCATGGAAACTTCATTTCTATTTTAAAAAACTTTCCAAAAATATATTGGCGCGAGTGCCCTTCTAAGATAGAGCACCGAAGGGCACAGGGCCCAAAGTTGATTTCTCCATGGGCGTGAGGCCATAATGGCCTACCAGCGCTGACCAAAAATCACAATTTTTTGAAGGTCTGCTTGAGGAATGATCAACAAATAATATGTTCTTGACATGCCAAGGGATGTTGTTGGGGGTTTTAATTGTCAAATTAAACCTCAATATTAATTGTCAATCCAAGAGTCGTAAATGTAGAAATTTTCTGAATAATTAATATTTATCCATTGAGATTATCCTGGTCACACACTAATTCGAATTCATGCATAACACATAACCTCTTCTACAATTGATCATCAATATGCGGAAATAGAAATAGTCGCATGCTCACATAAACACAATATGTAATGGGGAAAGCTTATAGCTGAAAACACCCAGCTATTTGTATATTATAATAGAAGAGAACATGTAACAATCTCAGTACAATACTCCTCACAAGTACTCAGTACTATCTCCAAAAGTTACATACAAAACTAGCTCAGTTTTGAACAAGTCACAGGTTCAAAACTCATCCACTATTTGCCTGCCTCTATTGCGCAATCCAAGTTGGTCTAATGAGAGATCCAAGTTCGAATCTCCTTGGCTTGATCTACGCAATCATCATTGGAAATCTCCTCCAATGCTTGTGCCAATCACATGCACAACTAATGTCACAACTCATAGCAATCTCACCCTTCCATCTACCTCTTCCACTGGTCTTCACTGAACTGTCCATGCACTGCAGTCAACTGATGTGTTCTTTAGTTTAATGATGAGTTAATAATTAGTGAATTAAATAATATTTAATTCACAGCACTCATCACTAGTGTATTATCTAGTTAAACTAAACACAACTAGTTCAACTAAGTTAACTTGAACACAACTCCACCAACTGTCTCATCAACTCCACCAAACTCCGCCACTTGAGTTCTAACTGAAGTCAATCATGCATGAGCTCACCAAACCACTAGGAATAGCGTAATTCCTATGTCAGATGCATGGGCCACATCTGTATCTCCAACTGAAGTGCTGCAAGAAGATAAACTGAAGTTTATAGTCCAAATATTATTAAGGGTAAATAATATTTGACTTTTCTATTTTTAGCCTGGCAGTCTAAAAATAGACTTCGCCCAAATTTCTAAAAATAGAGGTCCATCTATTTTTACCAACTCGACCAATCATCCAAGAATAGCATACTGCAACTCCTAGACCATGCTCCATATGTCTAAAAATAGACTTTGCGCCAAAAATAGCCGGTGGGCCCACTTAGTGAAGGCGACTTCATTTCACTAAGCTCCATCATCTTGTTGCATTTTCAACACTCCCTCTCAACAAGATATGGATTATCTGCAACCACTATCCTGCCTCTATGGAATTGGTGCTCTGGTAGCTTGCCAAATCCAAGATGTCGGCATCTTTGATCCTCGTGGGAATATATGAAGAAATGGCTACAGTTCTCCACTTGCACACAATCTACGGTATGATGGTACAGTGTCGATGTGTTTGGATCTATCATGAAATGCAGGTTAACCAAGAGTTTACAATGCAACTCTGGTTATCTGATAGGCTACGGTAGGCTCCGGTTGACCCAAACAATCCGACGAGGATCTTCCTCATCGAAATAGCCTCGCATGCTGTGGTAGGCTGCCATGTACAAGCCTCTGCTGAGCGAGTGCCACGGATCCCTGCTTCCCCTCTTGTACGGGGAAATACACCCCAGGCACGATGCGAAGATTCTCCAGATGTGCTCTTACCGGGTCCGTTGGGCTCCTGCTGTCTGCATTAGATGAAGCCTGGCTTCGCTCCATCTCTGTCCCATACCATAGACCATATCCCGATGTGCCTCTGAGATATATTAATACATGCTTGCTTGCCTTCCAGTAGAGCTTGGTAGGCTTAACCATAGCTTTTGAAAGCTGGTTAACAGCATAGCATATGTCGGGTCGTGTATTGACCAGATACATAAGCGACCCCACCAACTGTCGATAAACGGTGGCATCCACTACCTCCGTTGAAGTAGCATCCTCCTTCCTCCAACCACCAGGAAGAGGAGTGTCAACAGGCTTGCAGCCTTGCATGTTGAACCTCTCCAAATTTATCACGGGCATACGCCTGCAAAACAAATATTCCACCAACTGTATTGCCAAATCTTTGCCAAATCTCAAATCCCGGGAAATAATGAAGGAAGCCCAGTCCTTCATCTCAAACTCTCTGAATCACTCATACATAAGTATCATGACTCATCACCGTCAAAAATCAGATCATCTACATACAATACAATGATCAGAAACTTCCCCTCCACCACAATCTGGTACAGGTTAGGATCCGCCTCACTCTTGGAGAATCCAAGTCCAGTGAAATAACTGTCTATCCGTGTGTACGAAGCACGAGGTGCTTGCTTCAGCCCGTACAGTGCTCTCTTGAGTCGGCAAACATGCGACTCACTGCTGAAGATCTCGAAACCTTCAAGCTGCTCTATGTACACCTTCTCCTCAATGACTCCATTGAGGAACGCAGTCTTCACATCCATCTGATGGATGTGCCATCCCATCTGCGCTGAGAGAGCTAGGATCGTCCGTATGGAAGAGTACCTTGCGGCAATTTAAAGGTCTCTACCTCATAATCCCAGATCCCCTCGATGCGACGAAGCCACGGGCAACAAATCTTGCCTTGTACTTCTCACACTCCCGTCAGCCGCCTGCTTCACTTTGTAGATCCATCTCGAACCCACCACTGATTTCCCCTCCGGTCTCGGGACAACCTCCCATGCACTGTTTCTGACAATCGAATCATACTCTTCCACCATGGCATCTACCCATGCGGGGTCCTCCACAGCTTCCTCGAAAGAGGATGGTTCTGTCATGACACATTTGCTCACAAGAGCCATGTATCCAGTGTACCGATCCGGTGACTGTCTCTGTCTGCGTTGTGTTGTAGGTGGTCCTACAACCCGCTCTGCATCTTGAGCCAGTCGCTCAGCTTCTGTAGTGCGCTTGCGCCCTCTGATGGTTGGCGCTGCCTGAGCGGTCTCTTCCACTCCATGATCTTCCTCTTGTGGCTGATCCACATCCGAAAGCTCATCCTTAGGAAATAATAGCTCCTCATCTGCATGCAAGTGTGGCTCCCTCTCAAACGAACACTTCATGGCTTTCTCCTCCTGAAATTTGATATCCCGTCGCACAACAGTCTTACGACTGTCTGGCAAATACGCCCGATAGTTGTGAGGTGTATCATTGTACCCCACAAATATTCCAAACTCTGCAGTCAGATCCAGCTTCTTTCTGGCATCCTTTGTCACATGCATGTAAACAAGTGAACCAAAAATCCTCAAATGGGAAATATCAGGCCTCTTACCAGAAAACACCTCCTCGGGTGTACTCATGCCAAGTATCTTGTGAGGACAACAGTTTTGCACATAAACCGCAGTATTGAATGCCTCAGCCCACAAGTGTAAGGGAAGGCCCTGATCATGCAACATCGCCCGTGAAGCACCCACGATCGTTCTGTTCTTTTGCTCAGCGACCCCATTCTGTTGTGGGTTATGAGGCGCTATGAGCTCTCTTCGAATTCCTTCAGCGCTGCAAAGTCCTTGAATTCGCCAGAGATGAATTTACCACCATTGTCACTCCTAAGAGAGTCCACATGCTTCTGATTCCTTCTCAACCGGTACCTTGATTCTGAGAACTTTGAATATGTCTCGCTCTTCTTACGCATGAAGAAGATCCGACCACTTCGAGAGAAATCATCAACAAAGATCACATAGTACTTGTGCTTTGATATCGAAGCTACTGAGAAAGGACCACACACGTCTGTGTGAACTCTCTCAAGGATCGTCGTGGCGCGACTATCCTTCTCGTGAAAGGTGGCTTTCACATATTTTCCTAAGGTACACCCCTTGCACTGATCTGAATGTGCAAGAGTGCCCTTAGGAAGCCCAGTAGAAATCTATTGCAGTATCTTCAAGGCTCCATGGTGAAGGTGGCCCAATCTCCTGTGCCACAGCTCACCATCATCCCAGCTCACCACTGCTTCCGCCTTGCATGCCATTTTTGTGCAGCCATCTACTTGCAACTGATAAAGGTTCTTGATTCGAACCCCTATTTTCTGGGTCTCTCCAGTTGTCTTATTGTGCAGGAAATCCTTTCCCTCGCTGAAGACCACATCGTACCCCTTGTATTCCAACATCGCCACAAAGATCAGATTCTTCATCAATCCTAGAACATGCAATACTTCCTTCAATACGAAGGGTTTACCAGACTCCCTCTCAAAGGAAATGGTATTGATACCGGTCGCACTGTATCTACCATCATCACCCATCTCGATGTGCACTCTAAGATCTTTTTCCTCCAGATCTGAAAACAGATCTCGATCTCCTTTCATGTGAAACGACGCACCACTGTCCAAGAAACATACTGATCCCATCACACTTGAGACCAAGCATGCGATTAGTGAAAAATCTAGTTTGAACTGGGAGGCTAATGCCTCTCCCGCTGCAGATCCAGCAGCCTTCTTATTTTTCTTCTTCTGCGGACAATTTGTGGCATAGTGTCTGTGCTGGTGACAGTGAAAACACTTCACCTTGGACATGTCTTGCTTCTTGCCTTTCGCGCCAGACTGAGAAGCTTTCTTGCTCTTCCCCTTCTTTTCTTTGGCATCCAAAGCACAATTTTCTTCATCAGATACCTTTGATGAAGATCCGTCCTTGGTAGTCCGCCTTATCTCCTCTTGCATGAGATCCGACCAAAGTCGCTCCCATCCCGGCAACTTCTCCCGACCATTGACAGAGTCCTGATAGGAATGCCAACTCTTCGGAAGACCAAGGAGAGCCAGGTCCACCAAGTCCTCATCATCGACAGTCACCCCCACACTTCCCAGCTCATCTTTGCATTGAGTGAACTTCGTGAGGTACTTGGCGATACTGTCGCCTTTCTCCATCTTAATGTTTCTGAGTTTATCCTTGAGCGCCAGCTTCCTTTGGTCGCTCTTACTCTGGAATAGATATGTCAATGCTTTCCACATTAAATATGGAGAAGATTTTCCATGCAGGCTGGATACAATGTGATCCTTCACGCCCTCCAACAGAATCCTTCGACATTTCGCCATCTTCTTTTGCCAAGCCTCAACTTCAGCAGGATCAGTAGGCTTTTGGACATCCATATCTATGAACTCCTTCAGCCCATTATCTTCTAAAACTGCCTCCATCTGATATTTCCATGCAACATAATTCGAACTGCCTTCAAGGGCATATTCGAGTCGCAAACCGTTGAAAGACATTTCAGCTTCGGCACCAAGAAAACAAGCTGCTGCAAAATTCGAATTCCAAAATCAAAAACTCAACTGCTTCTGGATCTGTGAGAACAAATTATTTCTAGCACAGAGATCGACTGTAAGGGCATTTACTAGATATATCACCTTTCAGAGAAAGGATGGATCCAGAGGCTACCTGGCCCGTTACAGACTCTGTCTACCGAAATAAAATTGTAATCACTGTAATAGATCCCGATGATCAATTCGCTCCGATACCATGTAGAAATTTGCTGAATAATGAATATTTATCCACTGAGATTATCCTGGTCACACACTAATTCAAATTCATGCATAACACATAACCTCTTCTACAATTGATCATCAATATGCGGAAATAGAAATAGTTGCATGCGCACATAAACACAATATGTAATGGGGAAAGCTTATAGCTGAAAACCCCCAGCTATTTGTATATTATAATAGAAGAAAACATGTAACAATCTCAATACAATACTCCTCACAAGTACTTAGTACTGTCTCCAAAAGTTACACACAAAACTAGCTCAGTTTTGAACAAGTCACAGGTTCAAAACTCATCCACTATTTGCCTGCCTCTATTGCGCAATCCAAGTTGGTCTAATGAGAGATCCAAGTATGAATCTCCTTGGCTTGATCTGCGCAATAATCATTGGAAATCTCCTCCAATGCTTGTGCCAATCACATGCACAACTAATGTCACAACTCATAGCAATCTCACCCTTCCATCTACCTCTTCCACTGGTCTTCACTGAACTGTCCATGCACTGCAGTCAAATGATGTGTTCTTTAGTTGAATGATGAGTTAATAATTAGTGAATTAAAATATATTTAATTCACACCACTCATCACTAGTGTATTAGCCAGTTAAACTAAACACAACTAGTTCAACTAAGTTAACTTGAACACAACTCCACCAACTGTCTCATCAACTCCACCAAACTCCGCCACTTGAGTTCTAACTGAATTCAATCATGCATGAGCTCACCAAACCCCTAGGAATAGCGTAATTCCTATGTCAGATGCATGGGCCACATCCCTAGCTCCAACTGAAGTGCTGCAAGAGGATAAACTGAAGTTTATAGTCCAAATATTATTAAGGGCTAATAATATTTGACTGACCTATTTTTAGACAGGCAGTCTAAAAATAGACTTCGACCTGTATGTCTAAAAATAGAGGTCTATCTATCTTTACCAACTTGACCAATCATCCAAGAATAGCATACTGCAACTCTTAGACCATGCTCCATATGTCTAAAAATAGACATAGTCTAAAAATAGACTTTGCGCCAAAAATAGCCTGCGGGCCCACTTAGTGAAGGCGACTTCATTTCACTAAGCTCCATCATCTTGTTGCATTTTCAATAATAAACGTGAGTTGTAGTGCATCTTGGCTCAACTTAATGGTCAGAGTATATGAGTTTCCTTATTAATGATCGTCGAATATGAAATGATAAAAAAAAATTCTATTATCCAAACTCACACTTAAAACAAAAGCAATATGAAGGAAATCCACGTAACTCAATCCGTAATCAAAAGAAAATCTTACCGAAATAGAGGCCTCATGAAATTAAATTTAACTACAATCTTAAACAAGGTTTTCAACTTCTAACTATTAAAGACACTAAGCATATATTTACTTGTAACGAAACATTATGAAAAATAGATCTAAATTATCCTATGATAATTTAATAGTTCAAACAATATTCATAAAACAAACAAAATAAATCAAACAATTTAAATTGCAGAAATGTAAATCTTTATAATGGCTATTGGTCAAATTAACTCAACAATCTAAAACAAACAAAACTCAATCTCTAAATGTTAATGCATCAAATCTCGCAATATTAGATATGACAAATCACTCTAATGCTTTTTGAAGGGAAACTATTGTACTCTAATGAGACAACTTTAGAACTTTGCGGAAAACTACTCAATTCTATTCGAAACCCAAATGAAATCCAATTATCTAATTGAAACACAATTTCGGCTTTAACTTATTTCATTCTATGAACACTTTCACACAACAATTCATTCTTAATATTAAATGCATGAATAGAAAAATGCTCAAGACTTCATGATTTACAACCCAATACCATCTATCACACTTTATCAAATAAAATTTCACTGAGCGGATCACTATCTAACTTTTTCAAGCATAAATTCAAAATCACCCTATTCAATTCTAAGCTATAGAACAGAAGTTTATGTATGCATTCAGAAATTGTTTACTCCATGTTCTCTTCAATTGCAAGAATTCTTTAATAATACACACGCTGTCCCTTTTCAAATTCAAGAAAAACAAAGTAATAACAGAATTAAGAAATCTAAAATCCTATTTAAAAAAAAACAATTCTAAAACAATAAATAATTCTATGGTAATGCACAATTCCTACATCTATAGATAACGCCGGACTCGACTCCAGGTTGCAGTGGATCCTTGCCACTCCCTGGAGTAAGTCCTAAACTAACTCAATGTTGAGTAATAAATAAAATTACAGTACTTACATAAAATAAAAATTGACGGAACTAGAACTTATTGAATTCAATCAAACATTAGTTTAAATATCAATTAAAAATTACATCAGTTGTTGTTGCCCCATTACAATTCTGGAAAATTAAATGCGGGATCTAGACATGCGCATTCACTTCTGACTCCATTCGATTCCTACATTCCTCCTGAATTTGTATCCCCCTTGACTCCAGTCGATTTCTTATAAATATATTTGAATTACCAAACTGGCCTTTTAATTTAGCCAATTAAAATATAGAAGATTATTTTTCCGGAATAGGAATCGGTTTTACAACAGAATGTGAAATAGGAATGATTATGGTGAATGGTTCCTCTTTTCCCGGAACAATGCGATTGCTGGAATATTCCACCATACGTTTTATATTCATTCCAAGATCACCAAAATTATAAAACATGTTTGCGTTAAGAAATTATCTTGTTCTGATGAAAGCACTACCTCCTGCTGATCTTTGGGAACTTTTATGAAATACATGAGTTTAGCAGTTTCTTGTGCAATTATTCTTGCAATATATGAGCTCTACTGATATTGAATGATGGGCCATCATTTGAGTGCCAAGAACACTGCAGATATCCCATCACACACTCTATCACAAAAGAGCTGGGTGCTTTAGGGATTTGCAACTGGAGGAAGCATATAAATATAATTTGAGGGCATATTTAGCGTGAAATAATAAGGAATATCAATCGAAACAAAATCAGCGTAGAATTCCTAAAATTTCTGCACAACTTCATGTTCATCATAATCTCCAAGAATCTGAAGGTAGTGAGTCTTCAAAATATTAGAAAAATACAGGTGATATTCTCCAAACCGTGGATTACTTAAGTGTCGTTGTAGGTGTTGAATATTCTCTATTGTAGGGCGGAGAAAGAAAACTTCTTTTAGGTGTGTCATCACTTATTTTGAAAGAGAATCCACTGTTTCTATAAGAAATACTTTGTTTTGAAGTAATTTTGTTGAGATTCAAAAATATGATGAGTTTAGTGAAAAGTAAGCACCTTCACTAAGTGGGGCTCGCAGGCTATTTTTAGGTGTATGTCTATTTTTAGACATGGTGAGCATATTCTATAAGTTGAAGGATGCTATTTGTAGATGGTTGGTCAAATGTGGAAAATAGATGAACTTCTATTTTTAGAATATTGGGTGAAGTCTATTTGTAGATCGTCGATCTAAAAATAGGTGCATGTCGATTATTATTAGCTCCTAATAATAATCCAACAATAAACATCAACTTATTCTATTAGAGCACTTTATTTCAGTGAATAGATTTGGCGAATCAGTTGGCTGAAGGAATTACGAAATTCCTAGGGTTATTGGTGGCTCATGCATGGAGGACTTAGTTATAACTAAAGTGGCAAAGTTATGACAGAGTTGGAAGAGTAGTTTATGGAGTTGTTATTTAGTTTAACTCAGTTAATGGAGTTAAACTCAGTTGAGCTAGTTGTATCTAGTTTAACTGAAAGATACACTAGTGAGAGTTAATTGAATTAATTATTTAATTAATTCACAACTAATAACTCACTAACAACTGAACAGAAACAACAGTTAACTACAGTGCATGTCAGTTCCAGTGGAGACCCATTGGAGAGATAGGTGAAAGGGTGAGATGGACTATCCGTTATGACTATAGTGATGCATTCAATGCATCTGACACACATTGGAGTTTCCAATGAGGATTGTGCAGTCAAGGCAAGGCCAATTCAAATTCATTCAGGGGTCTTCTTCAGCATGGATTGCGCAGTGGAGGCAGGCTGTCAGGAGGCGAGAAATTGGTGCATGGAGATGCAAATTTCTGCATGACAGTGTGTAATGAATCTACATTGTACTGAGAGCTTGATGTACTAAGCTTTATATGAGATTATTACATGATTCCATTGATATCCATAATATATGATAGTTGGGGTTTTTAGCTTTAAGATTTCCCGTTAAACAACTGTGTTATGTGCAATTGAATTTATTCACATGTGTTTGCAATTGAGTTTTAAATTTCCGCAAGTTTAACAATGGAAAGATTCTATATTTTGCAAGAAGATAAATTTTGTGAGATCAGGAGGATCCGGTAATACATCAGTATTAATAAATTTCTACATGGTATCGGAGCATTATTGATCACTGGAGATTGAAATTGTGAATAAGTGTTGAGTTTTGTGTTGGTGGACAATTCGAATTTGCTACAGAAATTTATTGGTTCAACAATTGAGTATTCATTGAAATTTCTTTCAATGGGTTTCGATTGGAGTATGCCCTTGAGGGTAGCTCAAATTACATAGCTTGGAAGGATAGGATGGAGGCGATGCTTGAAGATAATGGGTTGGAGGAGTTCATCGATAGCGATGTTCCTAGGCCTTCTTCTAGCGATGCTGCAAGACGTGACACATGGAAAAAGAAGGTAGCAAAGACAAGAAGAATTCTGTTGGAAGGTGTGAAGGACCATATTGTGTCAAGCCTTCATGGGAAAGCCACTCCATTTTCAATGTGGAAGGCTTTGACAGATCTTTTCCAAAGCAGCAGCGACCAGAGGAAGTTGGCGCTAAAAGATAAGCTCAAAAAAATAAAAAAAGGAGAAAGGCGACAGTATTCCAAAATATCTCACGAAGTTTTTCCATTGTAGGGATGAACTGGGAAGTGTGGGGATTATTGTTGATGATGATGAATTTGTGAGCTTGGCTTTCCTTGGGCTTCCAAAGATTTGGCATAGCTATCAAGACTCTGTCAATGGATAGGAGAAATTGTCGGGTTGGGAGCGACTTTGGTCAGACCTTATGTAAGAGGAGATAAGGCGAAGTACCAGGGATGGCTCTTCATCGAAGAATGATGATAAAGAGAATTGCGCTTTCACTGCCAAAGCGAGGAAAGGAAAGGGGACGAAATCCCATCCAAAATCCGAAGCTAAAGGCAAGAAGCTGGATTTTTCCAAAGTGAAGTGTTTTCACTGTCACGAACATGGGCATCTCACCACTAACTGCCCATAGAAAAAGAAGAACAAGAAGGTTGTTGGAGCTGCGGCTGGAGAGGCCTTAGCCTCACAATTTGAACTTGATTTCTCTTTTATCGCATGCTTGGTTTCAAGCTCAATGGGATTGGTGTGGTATCTTGATAGTGGTACGTCTTTCCATATGACAGGAGACAAGGATTTGTTTACTGACTTGGAGGAGAAGGATCTCGAAATGCATATAGAGATTGGTGACGATGGTAGATACAGTGCGACTGGAATTGGAACCATTACCTTTGAGAGGGAGTATGTAAACCATTTCTGTTGAAATATTTTATGCATGTCCCAAGTCTGAAGAAGAACTTGGTCTCGGTCGCAATGTTGACAGAGGTTATGACGTTGTTTTCAGCGAGGGAAAAGCTTTCCTGAGACATAAAACAATGGGTCAAACCAAGATGATAGGGATTCGAGTTAAGAATATCTACAAGATGGAAGTAGATGGTTGCACTGCAATTATGGGCAAAGCAGAAGAAGTGGTGAGCCGGGATGAGGGCAAATTATGGCACAAGATATTTGGCCATCTTCACCATGGCACCTTGATAATTTTGTAGTATATTTCTACTGGACTTCCCAAGGGTACTCTTGCATAGTCAGATCAGTGCAAGGGATGTACTATGGGTAAGTTTGTGAATTTCGCCTTTCATGAGAAGGAGAATCATGCTTCAGTGATCCTGGAGAGAATTCACACAAACATGTGTGGACCTTTCTCGGTTTCTTCAACAGAAAAACACAGGTATTATATTATATTTGTTGATGACTATTCTCGTAGATGCTGGATCTTCTTCATGCAAAAGAAGAGAAAAACATTCTCAAAGTTTTGTGAGTTTAAAGCATTGGTGGAGAAGGAGTCAGGGAAGCAAGTGAAGGTTATATGGAGCAATAATGGTGGTGAATATATCTTGAACGAATTCAAAGACTTCTGTAGAAAAGAAGGAATTCGAAGATAACTCATAGCACCTCATAACCCACAATAGAATGGGGTCACGGAGAGGAAGAACAAAATGATCGTGGGTGCTGCACGAGCTATGCTGCATGACCAAGGCCTACCGATGCACTTATGGGCGGAAGCATGCAACATTGTGGTTTATGTGCAAAACCATTGTCCTGATAGAGTACTTGGCATGAGTACACCTAAAGAAGATTTTACTGGTAAGAAGCCTAATATTTCTCATTTGAAGATTTTGGCTCATCTGTGTTAGAAAATTATATATTACAGAGAAATGCAACACATAAAATATGTGGAAAATACAAGCACACAAAACACATAAAACCAGAGAGACGCAGATATACGTGGTTCACCCAGTTTGGGCTACCACCACCCCGAACAGCCAGTCCTTCCTTTCTATTATCCAGCAAAATGAAGAGACACAACCTACAGCAGATCCGCTGTAATATCTTTTGTTCTCTCTCACAGTCTCCCTCTCTGTTTTTCACTCCGAGAATACACATACAATACATAGCCACAATACAATACCCTCATAAAAGCGATGGGTTGCCTTCTAGGGAAAAAAACCCTAAACTAAACATAACTTCTACCGTTAGATCATTTGCCTAATGAACGGCCCAGATTGACTAGAAATTACTATATTTTTACAAGGAAATTTTACATCTTTTTTTAGCTTCGGGGGCGCTGCCCCCAAAACCTCCCGCCAGGGAGGGGGCTCCATAAAGTCATTGTCACCCCCCCTAGACCCCCCACGGCAGTGATTAATTTACGGGCGGTGTTGCTGCCCCATTTAAGGTACAGGGGTCCAATGCTGTGATACAAAGTAAACAAGATAATCAGGCTCCACACCCAACAATCTGTTTACATTCATGTGACAAAGGACGCCAGGATGAAGTTGGAGCCAACTAGAAAAGTTGGGATATTTGTGGGGTACACAGAAACACCACATAATTATCGTGTGTATTTTCCAAATAGTTGAATGACTGTGGTGCGATGGGATATAAAATTTAATGAGGTGAAAGCCATGAAGTTGTCGCTTGAGAGGGAGCTACACTTGCGTGCAGAGGAGGAACTTATTGTTCCCAAAGATGAGCCTCTAGATGTGGATCAACCACAAGAGGATATTCATGGAGTGGAGGAGTCCACTCATGTAGAACCAAACATCAGAACAGGAAGAAAGCATACCACAGAAGTTGAGAGTGTAGGAGTCCCTACATCACAGCGCAGACAAAGACAGTCACTTGACTGATTTAGTGGATACATGGCTCTTATGAGCAAGTGTATCATGACAAAGCAATCTTCTTTTGAAGAAGTAGCGGAGGAGCCCACATGGGTAGATGCCATGGTGGAGGAGTATGACTCCATTGTCAGAAACAATGCTTGGGAAATTGTTCCAAGGCCGATGGGTAAATCAATGGTAGATTTGAAATGGATCTACAAGGTAAAGCAAGCTGTTGATGGGAGTGTCGAGAAGTATAAGGCAAGATTTGTTTCCAGAGACTTCTCACAGATCGAGGAGATTGATTATGAATAAACCTTTGCACCTATCGCACGGTACTCTTCCATAAGGACCATCCTTGCTCTCTTAGCGCATATGGGTTGGCAGATTCATCAGATGGATGTGAAGACTGCGTTCCTTAATGGGATCATTGAGGAAGAGGTGTACATTGAGTAGCCTAAAGGATTTGAGATCTTCAGCAATGAGTCACATGTGTGCAAACTCAAAAGAGTGTTGTATGGGCTGAAGCAAGAACCACGTGCTTAGTACAAACAAATTGATAGCTATTTCATTGGACTTGGCTTCACCAAGAGTGAGGCGGATGCAAACCTATACCAAATTGTGGTGGAGGGTAAGCTTTTAATCATTGTTCTTTATGTTGATGATTTAATACTAACGAGTGATGTGCAGTTGATACACTCATGCAAGGAAGATCTTGCAAAGGAGTTTGAGATGAAGGATTTGGGCCTCCTTCATTATTTCCTTGGATTGGAAATATGGCAGCGAGAAGGTGAACTGTTTGTCTCTCAAGGCAAGTATGCTCGGGATATACTTGGTAAGTTTCACATGGAGGACTGCAAGCCCATGGATACTCCTCTTCCAGGAAATTGGAGGAAAGAGGATGCTACATCGGCAGAGGTAGTGGATGCCACTGTTTATCAACAGTTGGTGGGTTTGCTCGTGTATTTAGTTAATACAAGACCGAAAATATGCTATGTGGTGAACCAGCTTTCACAAGTGATGGTTAAGCCTACCAAGCTCTTTTGGAAGGTAGGCAAGCATGTCTTGAGGTATCTCAGGGGCACATCTGAGTATGGCTTATGGTACAAATAGACGGATAAGGTGAAGTTGCATGGCTTCACGGATGTAGATTGGGCAGGCAGCCCAACAAACAGAAAGAGCACATTAGGAGGGGTTTTCAATATCGGATCTACAACAGTTTCTTGGTATAGCAGGAAACAAATATTCGTGGCACTCAGTTCAGCGAAAGTAGAATACATGGCAGCAATTCAAGCTGCATGTGAGGCTATCTGGATGAGGAAGATCCTAGTCGGTTTGTTCGGTTCAAATTTAGATCCTACAGTGATACATTGTGATAATCATAGTTGAATTAAACTCTCGATTAATCTTGTGTTTCATGATAGATATAAACATATTGATATCCGGTATCATCATATGAGATATTGTGTGCAGCGGAAGATCATGTTGCTTCAGTACATTCCTACGGAAGATCAGGATGCAGATATTCTGATGAAGGCGCTCGGCAGGAGAAAATTCGAATACCATAGAGGCAGGATCGGGGTGAAGGATAATCCCTATCTTGTTGAGAGGGAGTGTTGAGATTCAACAAGATGATGAGCTTAGTGAAAAGTAAGCACCTTCACTAGGTGGGGCCCGTAGGCTATTTTTAGATGTATGTCTATTTTTAGACTGGTAAGCATATTCTATAAGTTACAGGATGCTATTTGTAGATGGTTGGTCAAATGTGGAAAAAACGTGAGATTCTATTTTTAGAATATTGGGCGAAGTCTATTTATAGATCGTCAATCTACAAATAGGTGCATGTCGATTATTATTAGCTCTTAATAATAATTCGACAATAAACATCAACTTATTCTCTTGGAGCACTTTATTTCAGTGAATAGATTTGGTAAATCAGTGGGCTGAAGGAATTACGCAATTTCTAGGGTTTTTTGGTGGCTCATGCATGGAGGACTCAATTAGAGTTGAAGTGGCAAAGTTATGACAGAGTTGGAAGAGTAGTTTATGGAGTTGTTATTTAGTTTAACTCAGTTAATGGAGTTTAACTCAGTTGAGCTAGTTGTATCTAGTTTAACTGAAAGATACACCAGTGAGTTAAGTGAATTAATTAGTTAATTAATTCACAACTAATAACTCACTAACAACTGAACAGAAACAACAGTTAACTACAGTGCATGTCAGTTACAGTGGAGACCCAGTGGAGAGATAGGTGAAAGGGTGAGATGGACTATCCGTTGTGACTATAGTAATGCATTCAATGCATCTGACACACATTGGAGTTTCCAATGAGGATTGCGTAGTCAAGGCAAGGCCAATTCGAATTCATTCAGGGGTACTCTTCAGCAGGGATTGCGCAGTGGAGGCAGGCTATCGGGAGGTAAGAAATTGGTGCATGGAGATACAAATTTCTGCATGACAGTGTGTAATGAATCTACATTGTACTGAGAGCTTGATGTACTAAGATTTGTATGAGATTATTACATGATTCCATTGATATACATAATATATGATAGTTGGGGTTTTTAGCTTTAAGCTTTATCGTTAAACAATTGTGTTATGTGCGATTGAATTTATTCACATGTGTTTGCAATTGAGTTTTAAATTTCCGCAAGTTTAACAATGGAAGCATTTTGTATTTTGCAAGAAGATAAATATTGTGAGATGAGGAGGATCTGGTAATACATCAATATTAATAAATTTCTACAAATTCTGACTACGAGAAAACCACACTTGTAATGTTGACCCGTTCAGAAACAAAACCATTCATGTTCAGTGAATTTTCACAGGAATATTCCCCCATCCATAACTCCTTTATGAAGACAATTTTTGCCAAAATATTTATGGGTTACCTAAATGAGGGTGCTTTGAAAAAAACCCACGTGTTATAATTTAAATATTATTCACCATTTGATCACAGAATGCATATTTTCACCTACATCAATCTTAAGCCGCACTCAATTATGTAGTAACTAGTTTTATGAAGAAATTTGGTGATGGAACTTCGATATCAGCTAACATTAATGCGATAATGAACGAAAGGTGGGATTTCCATATATAATGGAAAATAAGAAAGCCATGCGCTAAGCCATGGGCATACTGAAGGCCGGCCATAAAGTCTAAGAACCTTTGCTAGCACCATTATAACCAAGTGGAGAGTTGATGCTATGCTGGGGCAAAATCGATCCTCATCATCCAAAAATTAGGAAGATAGCAATAAAAAAACATTAATGAACCATCATTCTCAATGATTATTTTACATGGTAGCACATGGTTGTCATGGAAATATGAGAGCCTTGCAAAGAATGTGTTGCTCCTCATTATCAGGATACAGATAAGCGGTTGCAAATGTTTAGGTGAATTCGTACTTAAATATGTCTTGGACTAGACTTATTTACCTGCCACCAAGAAGGAATTTATTACTGAAACTATTACACAAAACACACTTCAAATTAATTAATAACAAGAATTTATAATTTAATATCTATTATTTTTAAATACCTCTAGTCATAAACTTAAAAGAACAAACACCAGGTACAAGCATATAATTATGTGATAAATATCGTGAAAATTTATGCAAAAGGGTGGCTCAAAAAATGCAATGACACTTATATCATGGTATGACAGTACACAGAAGTCACGTAAATGGTCCTCCAATGTTCGGGATGGGGATTGCAGGGATGGTGACAAAAAACTGTGTAACAAATGCCCCCTAAAGCATGAGGTCCGAGAGAGAGGGAGGGGTGAAATGCTTTACGAGAACAAGCCCAAACCAAAATGTTGTCATTGGAAGACCTGCAAGAATAAGTACAACTGATATCTATGATACATGAATATGTGGCATGGGCGCAACCATCCATAGTAGAGTACATATAAAATAATATCCAAGGTATGGACGCAACCATCCAGTAAGAAGGATCATCAAATAGAATCAGGTATGGTCGTAGCCATCCAATCAGAAGAGTCATGCATATAGTCATGATAAACCAAATCATCCTGCAGCCTGTATTTAATCAGAAAAAAATTAGGGTCTTTCTCTCCATCTCGACCCGAACAAGTACAAATTCAAGCATGTGAATAAATGAACTGAATTCGAACATGCAAGAAAATCACCTGATTACTAGCCAATGATGAAATTTGTTAACAGGTGCGAGAGAAACCACCAATAATGAAAATGGTCCTCAAGGTACCATTAGTACAATTCATGGTATGTGAACAGTGAACTGAAGTCGAACATCCATGAAATTACTCGATCGAAGGCGAATGACAAGGACCTATATTCGAATGCGAAGAACTTGCCATTAAGACATGCAAGCTCTAAGGTACCAGAAGGGAGTCTCTGGATCAACTTCCTGGATAATGAGTTGAAGTCGACAGGAAGTGACTAGTTGAAGGAGGGCCATAATGTTTCCCACATCATCAGTACGAGACAAAGGAATAATAGGATAGTGAATCAAGACCAAACAGAGGATCAAGGGTTGAAAACTAAAGAAGGAAACTTCTCTTGAGCATATTGACGACACGACTTTGGAATTTGGCAGTATTTGACATCAAAGGATCTGAGGTCATGATGACGTGGCAAAGAGCAGATGAGAGGTCAGAATAGATAACCCAAACCCATGGAGGAAAATTGACGAATGTGGGATGTCCCCAAAACGAAACGAACTGCAAACAAGTGTCATGTTCAAGAGTGACATACTACCGACAAGACTGAGAACTGGTTATATTTTCCCCCACCATTTCTGGCGAGTACCCCAATTATTTTTGGAACACGCTTGAAGGGGATAACATATGCTTGTCATATAATTTTTCATGCCCCTAGCATGGTGACTCAATTCGAGGTACATGCCCCCCATATTTATGGCATTCACTTGAGTAGACTACTGGTTACTAACAGTTGGATGGAATGAAGGTTCAATTACGAGATCAGGCAAAAGACTCGACTTGAGTTTTATGAGATCTAATCAAAGACTCGAATTGAAAGGGAAATTGTTTCATTTTTTAATGAGGTTGACATAGTGAAAGAAACTATCCTCATGACACCTTGTTTCATGTTTTAAGTAGCTTAACACAAGAAAACGAACTCGGCTCCAACGAGCTTGTTTCATTTTTAAGGATCTTGACACAAGAAAACGAACTCGGCTCCAACGAGCTTGTTTCATTTTTAAAGGAGCTTGACACAAGAAAACGAACTCGGCTCCAACGAGCTTGTTTCATTTTTAAGGAGCTTGACATAAGAAAATGAACTCTGTTCCGAAGACCCAGAGTCATGTCACCATCCTGGGGGCATGCAAACTTATATGACAAGCATATGCTATCCCCTTCAAGCTTGTTCCAAAAATAATTGGGGTACTCGCCAGAAATGGTGGGGGAAAATGGACCCAGTTCTCAGTCGTGTCGGCAATATGTCACTCTTGAACATGACACTTGTCTGTAGTTCGTGTCGGGTTGGGGACATCCCACATTCATCATTTTTCCTCCATGGGTTTGGGTTATCTGTTCTGACCTCTCATCTGCTCTTTGCCACATCATCAAGAGCTCAGATCCTTTGATGTCAAATACTCCCAAATTCCATAGTCGTGTCATCAATATGTTCAAGAGAAGTTTCCTTCTACAGTTTTCAACCCCTGATCCTCTGTTTGGTCCTGATTCACTATCATCTTATTCCTCTGTCTAGTGTCGATGATGTGGAAAACATTATGACCCTCCTTCGACCGGTCACTTCCTATCGACTTCAGCTCATTATCCACGAAGCTGATTCAGACTCCCTTCTGGTACCTTAAAGCTTGCATGCCTTAATGGAAATTTCTTCACATTCGACGATAGGTCCTCATCATTGGCCTTTAATCGAGTGATTTTGTTAATGTTCGACTTCAGTTCACTGTTCACATACCGTGAATTGTACTAATGGTACTTTGACAACCATTGTCATTATTGGTGGTTTCTCTCGCACCTGTTAACAACTTTCATCATTGGCTGGTAATCAGGAGATTTTCTCGCATGTTCAACTTCAGTTCATTTATTCACATGCTTGAATTTGTACTTGTTCGGGTCAAGATGGAGTGCAAGACCTTGGGTTTTGTCTGATGAAATCCAGGTTGTGGGAGGATTTGATTTATCATGAATATATGCATGACTCTTCTGATTGGATGGATGCAACCATACCTAATTCTATTTGATGATCCTTCTTACTAGATGGCTGCGTCCATACCTCAGATATTTTTATATGTACTCTACTATGGATGGTTGTGCCCATGCCGTATATTCATGTATCATAGATATCAGTTGTACTTGTTCTTGCAGGTCTTCCGATGATGGCGTTTTGGTTTGGGCATGTTCTCATAAAGAATTTCACCCCTCCCTCTCTCTCGGACCTCATGTTTTAGGGGGCATCTGTTACACAGTATTTTTTCACCGTCCCTGCAATCCCCATTCCGAACATTGGAGGGCCATTTTAGTGACTTATGTGTATTGTGATACCTTGCTATAAGTGTTATTGAATCCCTTGGAATTTCAAGAACATATTCTTTGTTGATCATTCCTCAAGCAGACCTTCAAAAACTTGTGATTTTGGGTCGGCGTTGGTAGGCAGTTATGGCCTCGCACCCATGGAGAAATTAACACTGGGCCCCGCGCCCTTCGGCGCTCTATCTCATAAGGGTACCCACGCCGAGTTGTTTTTGGAATTTTTTTAAAAATAGAAACGAAGTTTCCATGCTTAACAACTTCATGAGCGAAGTCGTCATGGTTTTTTCGATTGAATAACGTCGAGTTCCTCCCGTTGGCTTGTTGTTTCCTACAATTTTCTAACTCCCCAAAGGGATAGACCTCTCCTCCACCTTATGAGGGATCCCAAACCACCTCCTCCTCTCCTATAAAGTCTTCCTCCTCACATTGATTCAGCTAGTTGAACAGTCGTTACTATCGCTGGTGTGTAGAAGAATTCAAAGAGAATCCATTGTCAAGAGAGAGTTTAGGCCCATTGCCTCAGCGAGTCCAATCCCGAACGAATGCTTGAGATGCGCCCCGACTAAACCCATCGAAGGAGATCCATAACGTCAAGGCATAAGGTTGTAAAATTCTTTTTCTCTATCATTAATAGATGACTGGTTTCTGGTTCCAACTTTGTTTCCATTTATATGCAAAGTGTTTAGCTCTCCTTGACTAGTTGAATAGATGTAGATGAATATATATTC
Organism: Pinus albicaulis; assembly: GCA_034641835.2. Classification (NCBI taxonomy): domain Eukaryota; kingdom Viridiplantae; phylum Streptophyta; class Pinopsida; order Pinales; family Pinaceae; genus Pinus; species Pinus albicaulis. The sequence goes on from CM076575.1 coordinate 117,617,978, forward strand.
TTGTATGTTGTCATCGTTTGTTTGATCTTTGTGCAGACTCGTGAACATCGCCACCAACACAGAGTGTAAGGCGTGAAGACAAATATCGAAGAATCGTTGCCATGTGCCACGACAAAAGCATTGGACCAAGGTAAGATATATGTTCTGGTCCATATTTCATTTATAAGCTAGGAATTAATGAGTCCAACATGTCCCCTTGTTTCTAGACCCACTCCAGGAGGCACGCAAACTTATATGATAAGCATATGTTATCCCCTTCAAGCTTGTTCCAAAAATAATTGGGGTACTTGCCAGAAATGGAGAGGGAAAATGGAACCAGTTCTCAGTCGTGTCGGCAGTATGTCACTCCTGAACATGACACTTGTATACAGTTCATGTCGGGTTGGGGACATCCCACATTTGTCATTTTGCCTCCATGGGTTTGGGTTATCTATTCTGACCTCTCATCTGCTCTTTTCCACATCATCATGACCTCAGATCCTTTGATGTCAAATACTACCAAATTCTAGAGTCGTGTTGTCAATATGTTCAAGAGAAGTTTCCTTCTTCAGTTTTCAACCCCTAATCCCCAGTATGGTCGCCAACTTGTTGAGCAGGAAAGTATCCTTTGTGGACATAGGTGATCCCTATAGCCCTGGAGTGGGTCTAGCAACAAGGGGACATGCTGGATTCCTGAATTCCTAGCTTATAAATGAAATATGGACCGGAACAGATATCCTACCTCGGTCCAATGCTTTTGTCGTGGCACGTGGCAGAGATCCTTCGATCTTTGTCTTCACGCCTTCCGCTCCGTGTTGGTGGCGATGTTCACGATTCTGCACAAAGATCAAACAAACAATGACATCATACAAGAATATACATTCATCTACAGCTATTTAGGTAGTCAAGGAGAGCTAAATACTTTGCATATAAATGGAAACAAAGTTGGAACCAGAAACCAATCATGTATTAATGATAGAGAAAAAGAAGTTTACAATATTATGCCTTGACGTTGCGGATCTCCTTCAACAGGTTCAGTCGGGGCACGTCTCAAGCATTCGTTCGGGATTGGACTCGATGAGGCAATGGGCCTAAACTCTCTCTCGACAATGGATTCTCTCTACCTTCTTCTACACACCAGCTATAGTAATGATTGTTTAGCTAGCTAAATCAATGTGAGGAGGAAGAATTTATAGGAGAGGAGGAGGTGGTTTGGGATCCCTTATAAGGTGGAGGAGAGGTCTATCCCTTTGGGGAGTTGCACAATTGTAGGAAAAAACAAGCCAAAGGGAGGAACTCGACGTTATTCAGTCGAATAAACCATGATGACTCCACTCACGAAGTTCTTAAGCATGGAAACTATGTTTCTATTTCTAAAAAAATTCCAAAAACAGCTCGATGTGGGTGCCCTTCTGAGACAGAGTGCCGAAGGACGCGAGGCCCAGTGTTAATTTCTCCATGGGTGCGAGGCCATAACTGCCTACCAACGCCGACCCAAAATCGCATGTTTTTGAAGGTCTACTTGAGGAATGATCAACTGAGAATATGTTCTTGACATGCCAAGGGATGCAATGACACTTATAGCAAAGTATGACAGTACACAGAAGTCACTGAAATGGTTCTCCAATGTTCGGGATGGGGATTGCAGGGACGGTGACAAAATATTGTGTAACAACCATTGACTAGAGCGCATTGAGAAGCGCCTCAACATCCCCCCTGCTATTGGTTGCTCTCCTGGCAACAACAAGGAACCAATCAAGGTTGTACCAACATATTTGGACTCCTTTTCCTAGTCTTCTCACACTCATTATGTCTTTGGTTGATCAATTTCCTATTTCTTTGGCTTTCTCTCATGGCCTCAAGGGTCCGTCTATCAATCCATGCATTTTGTATTTTGAATCTTTGGTTAGTGTCTTGTCCTTTGCCTCTCTCAAATGAGCTTATTTTTTAATTTGGTTGGGTTTCCACAGTAGCTGATTAACTTAAACCTTTTATCTTTTCATGTAATCTCTAGTTCATAAAGTAATATAAAATTTTATTCTATTTTATTTTTAATAAACCTTAAATATCATTTTCATTATAAATAATATATAAAATTTATTAATATTCTAGTACAAATAAATAACTAAATTATAATTTTTAATTAATTTGGCAATTCACTACTTCCTCTACCAAATAGAATTATACTTAATAGTTATGAAATTATTTTATTAATTTATGTGCTTCCATATTTAATTTTCCATTGGAAATGTTTATGGCATCGACTTGACAGAGGAAATGGCACAATGATATTTATTTCTATGTTTAAAGTGTTTATGATATAAATTTGGAGGGGGAAGTGGAATAATATGATAAAAATGTTTATGTTTGCAAAGCTTTTCGGTAACATGGTAGAAAATAGAATCAGTAAGTGGGCATAAGTAAAAGAAAAGAGGGCAAAAGGACAAGCAGGTTTTAGGCCGAAGCATTCTACAGTGGATCATGGTATCACAATGAGACACATTATTGAAAAGGTTTGGGGGGACAAAGAAGAAGTATTACGCTGTTTTGTTGACTTCAGAAAGGAATTTGACATAGTCCCTAGAGATAAGTTGTGGTGTAGAATGGAAGAACTTGAAATTCATTTGCATTATAGAGTTTTTGTCCATAGACTTTATGAAGAGGTGAAAGTCAAAATTAGAACCTCAGCGGGTATTTTAGAAAGCTTTATAAGTGACATTGGAGTCAAGCAAGGTTTCCCTTTATCCCCTACTCTTTTTGGTTTATATATTGATAAACTGGAAGAGTGGCTAAATCTGCAAGGTGGACATGGTGTTCAGTTGGGGGAGTTTGTGATAAAACTTTTGTTATATGCTGATGATCTTGTATTGATTTCTAAATCAGCCCATGGATTGCAAATGCACCGATATGCCCTTGAGCATTTTTTTAGAGCAGTGGGGATGCAAGTCAATACTAGCAAGACTAAAATAATGATTTTCTCTAATAAAATGAAACGAAGTCATCATACGTTCTTCTTTGAAGGCAACATTCTTGAAGAAGTAAATGAGTACAAGTACCTCAAGATTGATTTCAACAACAAACTTAATTGGGAGGGCTGCAGAAAGAAGAGAATTTTAAGAGGGTGGAAAGCATTATATGCTCTTCAAAATATATGTAGAGAGGCAGAGTTATGGCGATTGGAAAATGATTAAATTGCTTTTTGGACTCCTAGTTTGTCCAGTGATGCTATATGGGTGTGAATTGTGGGCTAGCAACACCCCGTCTCAAAATGGAAACAAATTGAGAAAATCCAAAAATGCTTGATCGTGATAAAGTTCAAAATAAAAGTTTGGTACCTTATGAGATAATGTTGAGTGAGACATGAGCAACTCCCATCGAAGCAATTGCTATGGTGCAACTCACAAGATATCTAAAAAGAATTGAGTAAATTGGAGTAGGTAGATGACCTAATGTTATCTTCAAGGAAGGCATGAGTGAGAAATAAAACATGGATGAGACAAAACTACACATGGATGCAAAAATGGAATATCTACCTCATTGCTTGTCCCACAAATAGTAAGGAGCTAAAGAATTTTGTTATGGAGAAGTTTCATAAACAGGTATGGGGAAAAGAGTTGGGTAGAAAGAAGAAGTACAACATTGAAGAATTCAACCCTACGTGTGATCTCCAACAAAAAGAGTACATTGGAGCTAACATTCCCTAGAGGGCAAAAGTTCTTATTGCTCGATTAAGAACCAACTCGCATCAACTTCGGTGTGAAACAGGACGGTGGAAAAGGCCTAAAGAAGCTTGAGAAGAACGAGTGTGTACATTTTGCACGTCTGGGGCAGTGGAATCGGAAAAACATTTCATTTTAGAATGTGACGCATTCATAGACATCAGAGAAAGTTATGGGAATATCTTAGCATCGAAGACATCAGAGAAAGTTATGAGAATATGTTAGCATCGGTTTCTTGACAGTCTTTTCAGCGAGGGGGTTGTTGGAAGGTTGGGTCAACTCATCATCAATTTGAATAAGAAAATCACTGAATTTGCAAAAGGAGAAAAACAAAAAACTAATGATCCCATAAACTATTTTTAGTCTCGTGAACTTTAAAATATCATTTCATTTCCTTATATAAGACAAATAAATTGATATATTTATTTTAATTTTCAAATTTATTAATACTATAATTATAATAATAAAAATTAATTTAAAAAATCTTCTATAAATTAATTTAAAAAATATTTTATAAATTAATTTAAGTTATTCAAAGATGGTACATTCGATTTTAATACTCACTTTATTCTATATATACTCTATATCTAACTCTGACTTTTGACATTCGACTGTCTTCCACAACAATTCGAACTTTAATTTGAAAAAATGAAGCCTCCTTATCCTAACTGAAATCATGCGGTACCATATCAACTATGCCAACGTGACATGCCAATTGAATGGAGGGCACTCGCTGAAAACACGCGGCACCTATGCCAATGGCATGCGACAGCATAACATTATGTCCACGTGTGCCGTTTAGACATGTGATAGCATATAACTTATGTCCACGTGTGCCGTTTGGAGATGTGATCGTTTATAACTTATGTCCACGTGTGCCTTTTCACATGTGATAGCATATAACTTATGTCCATGTGATAGCATATAATTAATGTCTACGACCACGAGTATCTTTTGAGATGTGTTACAGCGCACTGATGTCTACGTGTAACATTTGAGGCATGTGATATCATATAACTTATGTCCATGTGTACCATTTGAGACCTGATGCATAATTCCTCCCACCGCCTCCTCTAATGTTTGTGAGAGGACACCCAATCCTAATGAATGGGATAACCTATAGTTGTTGTTTGGGCTAGGGTTCACACTTTTACGATATTGAGGGAGTTTCGAGTGCCAATTTTAAAGTGAGTTCCACTCCCACGGTTGTGAAATTTGAGCACCTAATATATAATTTTATGGTTCTATGTTTATTAAATCCAAAATTTATGTCTATTTTAATAATATTAATTATGTCAATAAAATATGTAAATAAATTTATTGTATTTTTTTTTCCATAGAGGAAGTGATTTGTCTAGAAATGTAGAGTGAACCTCACACTACAAAGAGGAACATCTCTTTGACTTGCTCCATAAAAAAATCCTCACGTATTTACCTTGTTAATATTGATCTCTTCTAATTAATAAGGAGGTTTCAGATTCCCTTAAAATTTTCCTTGCTCCCCATGCAACAAGTATGAGCAAGTATATGAATTTTTTGATTTTGCATGTATCGAAGAAATACTTGTAACATTCCTCTACAATGATTTGTCCCACAAATGCTTCAAGTTCAATTGTTCCTCAAGATGCTCCATTACTTGCTTGGTGAAGGGACAAGCTACGAAGAAATGAATCTTAGTTTCAACCTCATTACAACATACATAACAAAAACCTAGTTCCACGATATTTCTCCTTTGAATCATGTCCCAGGTAAGTACTTAGTTCTTTAAAATGATCTAGAAAAGAATTATGTCTTTCGATGGTGCCCTTGTCAAGCTAATTTCATTATACCACCATTGATTTTTCAATAGGTCAACCTCTTGCAATGAATTATAACCTAAATTTGTTATGTATTGCCCATCGATGGTATTATAATCCCACATTACTTCACCGTTACCATCCTATAGTTTAACACGTGCTTTATTTATTCAAAAATATATAATTGCTAATTTGGATGCATAAAATGATTTCAATTGTTGTGCAAGTTGCAGAAGGCCTTGATTGCAAACTTGTATTCTGCCTTGTCCAGAGTATAACCAACTCCAAATCACCAAAGAGCTATAGTTGATGTACGTTCCTCTCAACACCACATTTGAGCATTACAAAAAGTGCATTGAACTCTCCCATATTATTAGTACCAATTCTTAGGCTAGCTTTGCCAACAAGGAAGTGATTTGTCAAGAAATGTAGCGTGAACCCCACACTACAAAGAGGAACATTTCCCTGACTTGCTCCATAAAAAAAATCCCCACGAATTTACCTTGTTAATACTAACCTCTTATAATTAATAAGGAGGTTTCAATTCCCTTAAAATTTTCGTTGCGCCCCGTGCAACAAGTATGGGCGAGTATATGAATTTCTTGATATTTCATGTATCGAAGAAATACTTGTAACATTCCTCTACAATGCTTTGTCCCACAAATACTTCAAGTTCAATTGTTCCTCAAGATGCTCCATTACTTGCTTGGTGAAGGGACAAGCTAAGAAAAAATGAATCTTAGTTTCAACCTCATTACAACATACATAACAAAAACCTAGTTCCATGATATTTTTCCCTTGAATCATGTCCTAGGTAAGTATTTAGTTTTTTAAAATGAGCTAGAAAAGAATTATGCCTTTCGATGGTTCCCTTGTCTTCCTAATTTCATTATACGACCATTGATTTTTCAACAGGTCAACCTCTTGCAATGAATTATAACCTAAATTTTCTCTATATTGTCCATCGGTAGTATTATAATCCCACATTAGTTCAATGTTACCATCCTATAGTTTTATACGTGCTTTATTTAATTCAAAAATATATAATTGTTATGTTGATACCAAGTTGCATCCAACCCATTCTCCTATGCAGTAAGCCAACCTTGACTCCACATAGTAGTAGATGTTGGATTTCCAATCTTGTTTAACATACATTTACCAATTTTCTAATGATGAAGGATAAGCTTTCTTCCAAGAAAAATGTTTTGACAAAAGCCTATAATTGCATCATCTCCAATTCAGACCTAGTTACTTGAACCCACCTTCCACACAAGTGTTTCCACACTATAGGGAAATCCAAAGTAAGGTCCTTACATTAATCAAATGAATTCATAGTGTCTTTTTATTTGGTTCGTGATATAATCCACAATCGATCGAAGGGAATCATTTGTAGCAACTATAATGTTTTCTCTTTTGGTGAAATCGTTAGATATAAAACCCAAAGAGATTTCACCAAAAGAGCCTTTTTGAACAATATAATATTCTTCAACCCCCACCCTCAATTCTTGGGAGTGGTCACTTGCTTCCACTTAACAAGTTGGATCCCAAAAACTGAGCACTCCATTTCCACAAATGATTAAAACAAATTTCGTGGATTATGTTAAGGACTCACTTCAAAATCAAGGCTAATAGGTGCTAATACACTAGGATAAATTCAAGCTCAACCTTTATAAGAACCAACTAACCCCTTCTACAAATCCAACAATTGCATCAAAAGTTGACCCACTTCTCCACCTTTGCCAATAACCATTTCTAGTCTACTATGCCATATTTATTGGGATTTAATATATAGCCAAGGTAATTGAAATCATCATGTTGGTAAAAAGAAGGAAAGGTAATAATATCATCTAGTTGTTGACAAATGTTAGCCTCCATCGATGGAAATTATATAGCTAACTTTTGCAGGTTGATTTCCATTACATTGCACCACATAAGGTATCAATGATATTTTCATAAATCACTACCTTCGGGCTCATTACAGAAATAGAAAATGAGAACATTATTAACAAAAAACAAATGTGTGAGACAATTATTCCTACCAATTTGAATGCCCTAGATTTGATTTGTTTTCCTTGCTTCATATATAACACGATTGAGACCTTCTGTAATAAGTAGGAACAAATGAGATAATGGGGAGCATTGATGCATGCCTTTGGTTGAATAATTTCGAGCTTGTACCATTTATTAACACAAAAAAAGAAGAGGATATCACACCACACAAAACCCACTTGCAAGAGCAATAATGTCAAAAAAGCCGAGGAGACCTGATCATATGCCTTAGAGAGATCAATTTTGAGGCGCATGTGTGTGTGTGTGTGTGTGTGTGTGTGTAGAGAGAGAGAGATAGAGAGAGAGAACTTGTCATAGTTTAGTGATTAATATGTCATGAAGAAGATACTTATCATTGGTTGTTATATGTGAATGTGGATTAACTCATCATCATTAAAACCTAACGACCTAAAATAATTTGTTGGTGGTTTATAAGTAGGAAAATTTGTATTCCTGCCAAATGATTTGGTTGAGTTGTTAACCATTTTTCTTATATATAAGAATAAGATGTGCTTTTAACTAATTAGAAATAGTTTTAGGTCTTAATTTAACATCAACAAAATTTTTTAACTTAAATAATATATGCAAACTTAGAGTGCACCTGGCGATAATCCCTCAAAGTGTAGGGTTGTCTTCTTTTTAAGAACATTTATTATATATATTTTAAAAACACTTAACCTTAATCTTGCCAAGTTGAAATTTAACTTCTTGCATATAAAATGCTATATCGACCATTTAAAAAATACAATAACGAAGAAATTATGGATTGTGGATTGATAAATAGTTAGAGGGAAAAAATAAACTAAGATATTATAAATAGGTGTTCAATCCAAATCTTGAAAATTAAAAAGAATCTCTCTACCTTGGCTATTATAATATAAACATTGCTAAAATAAAAACAAAATTTCACGAGCTCCATATTGAAAGTAGGCATTCCTAAAACACCATAAGATGAAAGATTTTATGAACATTGTGACACTAAGAGAGTCAAATAGTTGTCTAGCTTATACTCAAACTAAATCTAAATTTCCAAATATTTGTCACACTAACAACTTTCTCAACCTTTTATTTCAACAAAACAATACTAATCTTAGAACTTGTTACTTTTCCAACATAAAAATAAAATATTAAACACTTTATAATCTTTTCTTTTACCTTCTTAAAATTGACCCATAATATTGAGATATTGTATTTCGGTAAACATTATATAATTCTATTATAACATATATTTTAAAAAATAATAACTTCAAAATATTATTTAAAAAATAGTATTATTAAATAAAAATATTATTTAAAAAATATTTTGTTATGCCAATAATTCTTTATTCTTGGGCTTAAGTAAGAAAAATATTTAAAAAAAAATCGATTTTAAAATTTGATTATACTTTTTATTTCATTTTTATTTTCAAGTATGTGTGTAACTATATGTATATTTTGTGAGTATGAAAATGGTTATGTTTTACATGTTATTTGAAACACAATGTAAAGTTTTATGTTTTGGGGTGGTTTTGGCAATGTAGTGATATAATTTTGATGAAATTATGATGTTTAGTTATTGAGCTGAGAGAGTTTCTACAATTTAATATGAGAGAGATGTTGTCATGTACCTTTACACTTTAAAATAATGAAATAATACTTATATTAACAAACTAAAAAAATAGTAAAAACAAAATATTCAATTCCTGCCATAAATAAAATACTTCATATTCTATCTTAATTTTACATCAGCTTTATATAAAGACATAAAATAATTGAAAGTAAAAACAATTAATAGACTTTTTAGTATGAAAGAAATATATAATTTTTTTACTACTTAATATGGAGTTACTCGATATCATAGCAGGTAAACATACTATTATTGATATCATATGATGTTTAATCTATTTTATATTCAATTGATGTGTAATATTTAAAACAAAATATATTATTAACAAAAAAAAGGTTCAATGTGGGTCATAATTCAAATATTTCAATATGTATTTTTAGTAAAAGATTTTAAGAGAGAAAGAGTTCTTATTCTATTAATAGGTTCTTTGTAATTAGGGTATGATGCAGATTTGTAATTTCTTCAATGTTTAATATAATTTTGTCATGTAATATTTAAAAAAACGCTAATAAAAAATAATTGAATGTGGTATCTTTCACCTTATCTTTTCGTGTTGGTCATTGAAGGATTGAGTAGTGCTTTTATTGAAGGAAACACTAAGGGTGTTCTTTTAGGTATTCATATCGCTCATGCCAAGGTCATTACTCATTTACTCTACTGATGAAGTGCTTAGTTTTAGGAAGGGCACAATTTATGAATGACATAATTTTCTAGAAATTTTAAACAAATTTTGCAATGCTTCAGGGATGGTTACTAGTGTGGAAAAATCCCTCTATCTTACTAATAATTTGGGAATTGGGGATGAAACTTCTATCAAGCAGTGTCTGCCTTACAAGTTTGATACTTTGGACAAAGGGATAAAATATCTTGGATACTATATCAAACCTAACTATTATAAAGTGGAAGATTCATAATGACTTGTAAAGAGAGTGGGAAATCACATTTGGCTTTGGTGTAATCATTGGTTGTCTCAAGGTGGGAGACTAATTATAGTTAAGATGGTTTTAAAGGCCACTCCAATTCATTGGATGACTCTTTCTAACATTCCCAAGAGAATTCTAAGATCTATTCAAAAAATGTGTTTTAAATTTCCATGGGCCATCAAAAAGAAGAAAAAAGCAATGCCCTTGGTCAAATGGGAAGAAATAAGGTGGTTGGGGTATCCACCATATTTTTATTTCTTTGGATTCCATGGTAGCAAAAAGTAGTTTGCATATATATTTTTAATGGAATTTATGAAGCAATATAATGATGGCTAAATACCTTAAAGGTACTAAAGTGGAGGATAGGATCACGTACACCAATAGGATCCCTTAGAAAGGATATTTAATATGGAAAAATTGGCTGGTGATTTCCTTAAATTGAAAGATTGGATAGCTTGGAAGTTGGGTTCAAGTCACTAGGTGAGACTAGGTTTAGATCCATGGATTGGTTGTGATGGTTCCTAAGGCTTTTAACACATGACTTAAGAGATTACTTGTATCAAAAAAATTTGGAAGATGTGGTATATGGTACGAATAATGAGGATATTCAACTATGAATGGACTATAATATTTTATCTATTCTGGGTCCTTCGGTTGAGGAATGATATAGCTACACTTATGGACTCAAAAAAGTTGACATCCTTTTACAAGAGGAATGCATTGATAAATTGGTATGGTCTCGTAATGGTATGATGGTACCATTACAACCAAATATGTATATGAGGCATTTAAATATCAAATGGATAACTATACTAGTCACTGGTGGGATAAATTTATTTGGAGAAGTAATGAACAACTGAATATTCGATTGTTTTTGTGACTTGTTCTCAAAGGTAAAGCTCTAACTTGGGAAGACTTTAAAAGGAGGGGTTGGCAAGGTCGTGGGTAAATTCGTATTTGATGTAGAATAAATAAAGAATTGACTAGTAATATTTTTATTTCTTGTTCAGTTACAAAGGAAATTTGATAGCTTCTTATTAGTTTGTTTCAGTTGAAATTAGATTGGTTTATTTTGTCTTTAGAAGCTTGTATATGGAACTGGGTTAGACAAAATTCTTGTTCCTATTAGGCCAAGAGGTAACTCCACAAAAATATTGACTTGATTTTCATTAAGGATGCATACAAATATATACATGGAGTTAAGACTCTTGGGATTCATCTCTCAGTGTCTCTTCAACTTCCTTATTTTGTATCTACATTATTATACAATGTTTCTCAATCCTTAATATTAGGTGTCAACATTCCCCCCCTTAATTTAAAGGGATGTTGGAGAGTCCAATCATCATTCTGAATCTTTCAAACTTTTATCTTCCAATTTCTTTGGTGAAGATGTCTGCAATCTACTCATTTTTGGAATAATGGCATAGATGGATTGTCTTTTCCTCAACATGATGTCGAATCAGATGGTATTTTGTATTGATGTGCTTCGTTCGATCATGGAACTTTGGGTTCTTGGCCAACTTTATTGCAGAAGTTTTTTTTATCATGAGTCGAGTTGAATGCATTTGTTTCATTTGCAAATCTTCCAGGATTTTCCTAAGCCACACAATTTCCTTTGTCACTTTAGCTACTGCCACATATTATATCTTAGTTGTGGAATCTGTTGGAACTTATTTCTTTCGTGATCTCCAGGAGATAGCTCCTGATCCAAGATTCATAGTATAAACTGAAGTAGATACCCCAGTTTCCTTGTTTCCATCAAAGTCTGAATCAGAGTATCCAATCAAGCTGAAGTCGCCCACCTATGTATACTTGAGTACAAAGTCTTGAGTTCCTTTCAAGTACTTTAGAACTCTTTTTGGAGAAAACCAATGTCCCTCACAAGGATTTTTCATAAACCCGGGGAGGATTCCAAAAAAAAATGATATGTATGGTTTGGTAGTAGTCAGGCATATGATACTTCCTACAAGTTGTCTATACTTCGTTGCATCCTCAAATTCTTTCCCTTCAATGGATGTGAGCTTTAAGTTTTATTCCATTGGGGTGGTGAAAGGATTTCTTTCAACCATGCCAAACCTGTTTAATATATCCCCAATGTACTTCTTCTAAGAGAGGAATATCAAAATTAGGATGTTGAGTCACTTGAATACCAAGATAGTAGTGAACATAGCCCAAATCAGTCATTTCAAAACCTTTCCTCAATTCCTTCTTTATGGATGCAATATAGATCTCATTGCTCCCTACCATCAAAATATCATCTACATACACCACAAGATATACAATTGTTTTGCCAAATTTCTTGAAAAACAAAGTTGCATCATCAATATCATAATGTTTTAAGTTAAGTTTCAGAAGATGCTCAATTAACTTCTCATACTAGGCTCGCGATGCTTTCTTGAGGCCATACAAGGAATTTACAAGCTTGCATACTTTTTGTTCTTGGATTATAAGGCAAGGATATTTGATTTTTGATCCCATGTTAGTGAAGATAGTTTTCAAATTCATTTGAAGTGTATTCTTTTCCATTATCAGTGTGTAAAGAGCCCATATGAGATTGTGCATAATTTTCAATCCATGCATGAAATTTCTCGAATGTTTGAAAAACATCATATTTGTTCTTTAATAAGTAAACCCAACACATTCTAGTGTATTCATAAATAAATTTCATCATATATTTATTGCCATTTGCAGAAGGAGCAGGCATGGGGCCACATAAATCTGAATGAATAAGCTCGAGTTTTATACGTGCTCTAGAATGTGAATCATGAAAACACTATTTGCTATGTTTTCCTAGAATACAATCGTCACATTGCTTAAGTTTCCTAGGAATTGTAGGAAAACCAGTAACACCATTTTTATTCAACAATTAAAGGTTTTCATATTTCAAGTGTCTAAATATAGCATGCCATAAAAGGCTTGATGGGAATGTACCTTCATCATAGTGAGGACTGAATGCAAAGATTTGTGTATGAGCAGAGGTACCTTGCAGCTTTATAATTCTTTCTTCTTCTATCCCTCTCATGACAAGTGAGAAATCTGACACTTTTCTAACCTCAACCTTGCCATAAAACATATCAATGGAGTGTCCTTGCTGGCGGACGTGGACCAAAAACAACAAGTTCCTCCTCAACTCTATGAGGTATAGAACCTCATGTAGAAGAAAGTTTGGAAGACCATGCAACTTAAGCCTGATTGTGCCAAGCCCTGATGGCTTGAGTTTTGATTTGTATGAAAATTATATTGCTCCATCAACCTTATCAGTAAATTCTTCAGAAAAATCTTTTCTAAAATTCATGTGGCATGTTGCTCCTAAATCTAGAAACCAATCATTTCTCCAAGAAGCAATTGAAGCATTAAACAATCCTTCAGTTACTCCAATATTAAAATGTGCCGCAACATAACGAGCGGATTCAGGTTCTTTACCTTTGTCTTTATCATGATTTTTACCTTTGGCTTCATTTCTTTCCTACTCAATTCTATCCCAAGGAAAATTACATGTGGATGATTCATGTCCATCTCTATTGCAGTGTATGCAATGAAGATAAAAATTTTCACTTTGAACTTGTGTGCCCCCCCTTCCTCTAAAATTTATTCTTCCTCGTCCTCTTCGACCACCTCTCCCTCTAGAAGAATATTGAACATGATTCTTCTCTTTATGTGTAAGACATACAACTTCTTCATAATACTGAGGAACTGTATTCTTCCAAAAATCCTTTTCTCTCTCTGCAAAATTTCTTTCAAGGGAGTCAAAGGTAATCTCCTTGAGGTTTCCGCTTTCTTTCAATGACTCAAGATAATGTGAGTAAGTGGGATATAATGCCTTGACATAAGATATGAGAGGTATGTCAATTTCAACACCAATGTTTTTAATGTCATGCATGATAGATATTACTTCTGATGCTAAAGCAAGAGGGTCATAATTTTTCAAATCAAGGTTGAATAGTTTAATCATCAACTAAACTTCTTCAAGGCTTCATAAGCATTTGAAAATGGTTTAATATGGCAACTCACCTCTTCATTTATAGATGTTGCAATCAAAGCACAGGCCTTGCTGTTTTTGTTGTCCCAAATGGCGATATCCTTGTGTGTTGTAGGCTTTGCAGGTGCATTTTATCCTCTTCCTTCACAAATTTCTCTCCACAACTCATTAAAAATGAGTGTGTTTAATATTTCTTGACCATTCTGGATAGTTCTCTTTGCCATAGAGGACCACTCCCACAATAGATATGAGTGAATTCATTCTGATATGTAATGTAAAAGAAAAATTACTCTGCTGCCACTATGCGAATAGTGTTAAAAAAACAGTTCTGGTGCTAAAAATTCTACACTACATTTTTGTAAAAAACAAAATTGGTGCTAATTCTTTTTTTGCATAGGCATTATCTAGGGGAGGGCTTGATTGGGGGAGGGTTGAATTGGGGGAGGGTTTACTCGGGAGAGATGCTACATGTGGGAGGGAGCGCATGAGGGTGCGGGAGGTGCCACAGGAGGGCCAAGTAAGGCCAGCTACATGAGGGCCGATTAGTGTGGGAGGTGCCATGGGATGGACGAGTAAGGCCAACCATGGGAGGGGTGCATAGTGTTATGGGATCTGGCGAGTGGAGAGGTCCGAGGAGTGTGAGGCCCGATTCAGGGAGGGGCAGAGCACCAAGGCTTCCAATTTTTCTTTGCATATATCGTTGGGGCCGACTTCCAAATGGTTCCATTGCGCAGAGAGACTGTGAGGCTAGGGTGGAGGGACGAACAATGTGAAACACAGAGAAGGAGCACTATGTAATGGAGAGGCGGTGCGGGACAGAGCACACAATGGGTATTACCCGCAGAGAGGGAGTCGAGCATTGCGATAGTGCAACCACAACATAGATCTCAGGTATTGTAACAAAGTATGACTGCCACAACTCGGTGGTCAAAAAGTGGGAGGTGTATTGTGTATGGTGGTATGCCAGTATTGCATGTAGTGTATTGCTGAGGGAGCTAATGCAGGTGAAGGGGCATTATTTCCATATTGGAGGTGTGATGATCGTTAGAGGTTTGCTGACTGTGTAATGTAGTGGATAGGCCGACAGCGGCCTATAAGAAGTCAACGGTGAGAGAGGGGAAAGGAATGCATAGAGAGTGTGCCAAGAATAGGTTTTTCAGTGGGTAGTGAGGCAGTTCTGCGAGGAGCAGGCAGAGAGGCAGATCTTCCAGGAGCAGGAGGGAGTTATAAGGGTAGGAACACCAGAAATAGAGCTGGCTTTGATACCATGTCAGGCCAGGAAGTAACTCCACCAAAAAAATAACTTGATTTTCATTAATGATGTATACTAATATATAAATGGAGGTGAGACTCTTGGGATTTATCTCCCAATGTCTCTTAAACTTCCTTATTTTTTATTTACATTATTATACAATTTTGCCCAATCCCTAGGATTAGGTGTCAACAGTTTCATATTCCATTACTCGACGGCCTATGTTTATGGGGGATATTGAATCATCGAAATAAAGTTCTCTCTAAAAGCTCTCAAATTAATCCCTTTATAATCGCCTTCAACATTAGGAATGATTTTAATGGATAGGTTCCTGATAAGATTTCAGCAAGCATAAATTGGACAAAATGGTTATTAATATTGATGTCTATCCGAGAGGTTTCTTTGATGGAGTTTGTGTTAATGGAAACTGTGGAGGTGGTATGGTAAATGATATCAACCCTTATTATAGTATGCAAATGAAGTTCGAAATTGGGCCTGATACTATTGCTAAATATGAGTTATTGGCTTGTTAGGCCCTTCTTAATATTTCTACTCATGAGATTTTGAACAATTTTTCGCTTTTGGGGATACCAAAAATACTATTAACAGGATTAATAGGAAGACTATTATGTGTGGACTTCATCTTGAATGATGGAAGAGGAAGATAAGGGAATTACAAGAAAAATATCATGATTTACAGTTCAAACATATTTATAGAGATTCTAACAATGTTGATAATATGCTCTAGAAAGAAGGAATGCTCTTGGACGCTGGTGAATTTCATCTAATTTTTTAATATGTAGGCATCTATAGATAAAGTACTATTTTTCCATGTTTTGAGAGGTGTACCTGAAGGGTCACCACTAGATTATGTTTTAATGATAACTAAATAATACAATGACTAGTTGTGTCTTGAAAAGTGCATGTGCACTATATGTGTACTATTTTGAAAGCTAAAAGTGTGTATCTTTTGATTTAAAAATAACAAAGATACTTTATATATATATATATATAGAGAGAGAGAGAGAGAGAGAGATGTTTTCTACTTCCAAATATGAGGGGGCATGTATTAAAATTTTAACATGGAGAATATGAATCATAAATAAAATATTTCAATGTCACCTATGTATATATTATACAAAATGAGTGAAAATAAAAACAAGTCTTATAGTTAAAACATTTTATTAGTGTTATGCTCAAAACCAATATAGATCCATCTTAACTATAGTTCTAATAAGATCCTAGAGGAATCAAATCTCTTGAGGTGCAAACCTTAAATTTTGCACTAATAAAAAAGATTGCATCTTGAGAGATTTGATCCCTCTGAACACTTGGGTAGAACTATAGTTAAGATAGATCTATATAGTTTAAATTATATTTTTAAATGTATAAATAAATTTAATGTTTTAAAAATTTTAAGAGAAATTTTCAATTCAATAACTCAAATTTATAATTTTAAAGTATAACTTAAATTTTCTAAATTGTGATCTTTTTGGAAGTATCATTTTTTCTTAATATTATTAAAAATTCAATAAAATTACTTAAAATTACAAATTTAAATTATATAATCTACATAATATAATCACCTTGGAAAATTTTCTCAATAAAATACCAAATCTATTTATACATTCAAAACATAATTCCAATAACCAAAATTTAAATAAACATTAATCCAAAAAAATATAGAAATTGAAATATAAAACATTTGAATTATTAATATAATTCAATACCTTAAAATAATTAATTTATATAATTAATTATTTCTTAAATTTAATAATATGCACGAGGTGCAATGGCTGTCACTTCTCCCAAATAGAGTCTTAATTTATGAAATGTGGAGAATCTAAAATTTGTCATTTCTTGAAAATATTGTGATGCATCCTGAAAAGTGCGGTAACAAATAAACCAAGATGTCGCCATAAAGTGGCACAATAAAGCGAATGGCTTAAGGGTCCCCTTTTTACACCGAAGGTGTTATTTATTGTGGGATTTTTTGTAGCGACACTGTAGAGATTCGTCGTTACTGACAGAATCTGAACAGTGTCATGCTACGTCATGATTTCGGTGTGGGTTATTTACAAGGAATTTCATAATCTTGCAAAGTTAAGTTCTACGGCTGTTGTTCTTGCCTGTGTAATTTTAGGGATTTTTTTTGTCAAAGGCCCAGGAAAATGTTGGAATTTTGCTGAATTCCAAAATAATAAAAATTGCCTTCCTTAACACAGAGAAATATTCAGAATTTCTTCCACAGTGACAGAGTTTTCACATAAAAAAAATCTATTAAAAAAAAACTGTTGTTATAGATTCTTCCTCAACTCAGAGGGATTACAAAATAGTTTATCTGCTGCAAACACAGTGTAAACTATCACTCTCTGTCTCACACAGAGAAATACTCTGTCTCTCTAAATCAACAACAATACACTGCTGTGCATACTCTGTTGTTCTGTGTAATTAAAAATTACAACTCTCTGTCTCTCTGTTTTTAAAATACGCTGCTGTGCATATATGAAAAACATTACAATTAACAGAACGAATTTGTCTCTACATATTACAAAACAGAAATATCCCAAAAGAACTCAGGTTGAATTAATGCCATTAACTGACATACAACCACTAAATTCACCGCTTCAGAAATCTTTATGGCTCATTACTTCTGTCAGCACCGCTTGATAAGTGCATTGATGACAGATTTTACTTGCTGGTACTTTGATTTTTCATCCCGCACTGTTGTGCACAATCCTGTGTAATAAAACCAGTTCTGTTGTCTTCCTTTTTTTTACTTCTGCACTACTGTGCCTTTTATAAAAATTTGCTGTGTATTAAAAAAAACATTCACTGTGTATTGAAATACAACAACACTCTCATATTCACTTTATGGGCCTTTTAATATATGTTTCACATATATTAAAAACAAAAAACAACGTTAAAACATTAAAACCCCGAAATATTTTGTTAATGCATATGTGTGGGCCCCTGCTTACGTCAGCAGGTCCGAGGGGGTTCATACCTCCGCCCACAAGAGTTTATCAACCCCTGCGGAATGGCTTTGCGGCTGTATGGTGTGGGCCCAGCTCCGAGGGGGTAAACTCCTCCATCTGCTCTGCCTGTTGGACCCCCGCGGAAGTTAACCTGCCGCCTTGTTTCTTCGCTGCATTTACTTGTGCAGTGGAAATTATATTCCAACACTCCCCCTTAATTTCAACTGCTGGGTTTTCTTGCATACCCAAGAATTTCCTGAAATGTTCAAATCTTTTCTGTTGTAGTGGCTTTGTGAGGATATCTACAAATTGATCCTCCGTTCTGCAATGCTGCAAAACAATCTCGCCATTGCTAACCAATTCCCGTATGAAATGAAATTTGGTGTCAATGTGCTTTGTCCTCTTATGAAAAACATAATTTTTAGACAATGCAATAGCTGAGCTATTGTCACAATAAACCACTGTCCCTTTTACCTGTTCTTGGCCTAAACTTCTCAACATTTTCCGCATCCAAACTGCTTGACACGCTGCTGCTGTAGCTCCCACATATTCTGCTTCTGCTGTAGACAACGCTACAACGGGCTGTTTCTTAGAAGCCCATGAAATGGCTCCTGAACCCATATGAAAAACATAACCGGAAGTGCTCTTCCGATCATCTATCGGCCCAATCACTATCGGTGTATCGACTAAATACGAACGTGCAGTAGTATAAAAAATACCAAACCTTTTAGTACCTTTAACATACCTCAAAATTCTTTTTAACTTTTTTGCTTGCCAATGTGCATCCTTTGGCTTTTCCATGAACACAAAAATCAAACTAACAACATGCATTATGTCCGACCTAGTTGCAGTCAAACACATAAGGCTGCCAACTATGCTCTTGTATAAACTAGGATCAAAATCCTTGCTGCTGTCCTCTCTGCTGAGTTTTAATCCCATCACTGTGGGAGTGATCGCTGCTTTGCTTTCTTACATGTTAAATCTTTCAAGCACCTCATTAACATACTTTTCCTATGAGATAAAAATCCCATTTTCATCTTGTTCTACTTCTATTCCTAAGAAGTATCTCAATAAACCCATGTCAGTCATTTCAAATTCTTCTTTCATGAATGTTTTAAAATGTTCAATAAGGTAATCATCATTACCTGTAAAAATAACATCATCAACATACAAGACAACAATCAATATTTTTCCATCTTTTTCTTTGATGTAGAGGGTGAGTTCTCCCTCACATTTTTCATATCCATTTTCCAGTAGATAGGAATCTATCTTACTGTACCACGCTCTTGGCGCTTGCTTCAACCCATAAAGAGCTTTCTTCAACTTGCACACTTTGTGCTCTTGGCCTTTCTTTTCATAGCCAAGAGGTTGATCAATGTAAACCTCTTCCATTAACACTCCGTTTAGGAATGCTGACTTCACGTCCATTTGGTAAACTTTCCATTTGTTTTCTACTGCTATGGACAACACTGCTCTCACGGTTTCCATTCTGGCAACCGGTGCGAAAGTTTCCTCATAATCTATCCCATGCTTCTGCTTATAGCCTTTGACAACAAGCCTTGCCTTGTGTCTCTCTATCTTACCTTCAGCATTACTCTTGGTCTTGTAGACCCATTTAACACCAATGACATCTTTACCTTTTGGGAGTTCAACCAAATCCCAAGTTTTGTTCCTCTCTATGGCATTTATTTCCTCATCCATAGCTTCTATCCATTTCCTATCATTGATAGCTTCTTCGAAATAAACAGGATCATCAACATGACAATATAAAGCAAACAAAGAATTGATACCTTCATTAGCTATATCTTGTTCATAAATTTCTTTCAAACTTCTGAATTTCTTACCTCTTTCAGTAGGTGTACAAGTACTTGAAGAAGCACTTGAATTTCCTCCTTGTGGTGTGCTTGGAGAAGCACTGTCATTTCTCCTCAAGGGTGTGCTTTGTTGCTCTTTTGTTGGTGTTGCTGTTTGGGGATGTATTTCAGCGAACTCATCATCATTCTCATCATGAGATAAACAGTGTTTAACATTTACTGTCTTCTCTATGCTTCCATCCCAAGCTTCCTCTTCAATAAACTGAACGTCCCTGCTCACAATAAACTTCTTGGTAGATGGGTTATATAACCTGTATGCCTTGGATTCCTCACTGTATCCAATGAAAATACATTTCTCCCCCTTGCTGTCCAACTTCTTCCTTAGCTGATCTGGAATGTGTGAATAAGCCACACATCCAAAAACCTTCATATGTGTGACACCTTGCTTTGCGCCACTCCATGCCTCTTCCGGCACTTTTTTCATAACTGCTTTTGTAGGGCACCTGTTCAAGATATACGCTGCACAATGTACAGCTTCAGCCCAATAATCATTAGGCAAATGCTTTGCCTTCAACATACTCTTCGCCATGTCCATTATGGTTCGGTTCTTCCTTTCGGCTACTCCATTTTGTTGCGGAGTCTATCTAGTTGTAAACTGCTTATGAATACCATTTTCTCTACAAAAACGTAGAAAATATTTAGATATATACTCACCTCCTCTATCAGTCCTAAGGACTTTGATATGCAGCCCACTCTGGTTCTCAACAAGTGCTTTGAAATTGCAAAAATTTTCAAACACTTCACTTTTATTTTTCAAAAAGTAAACCCAAATTTTTCTTGTAAAATCATCTATGAATGTTAAGATATAGCGGTTGTTCACAAGTGATGGAGTTTGCATCGGTCCACATACATCTGAGTGGACAATCTCTAAGGGTGATTTCGCCCTTATGCTTTTCCCGGAAGGAAAACTTTCTCTGTGTTGTTTCCCAAGAATACAACCTTCACAAAGGCTGTCCAGTTTCTCTATCAATGGTAAACCACTTACAATCCCTTTTCTGTTCAACAAATTAAGACCTCCAAAGTTGAGATGTCCAAATCTCAAGTGCCATAACCAATTATCATCCTTTGGTTCGCTTTGGAATGTCTCCTGTGCAACTACTGCTTTCTCTTCACCATTCTTCAAGTCTGCTCTCATTCTGAGAGGGAACATCCTGTTCCTTGTCATCTTCACTTCAGCAATACACTGTTTGCTGGGTGGTTTATCCATGATGGTACAAACATCATTATCAAAGAAAAAATTATACCCCTTATGGACAAGCTGTCCAACACTTAAGAGGTTACACTTCATTCCTGGAACATAATAAACATCTGCTATGGTTTTCCTTGCACCTAATCTTGTTAAAACATTTACATCTCCTTTTCCCATAACAGAAACTTTGCTATCAGTTCCTAGTGTGACTTGTGACTGCACACTTTCATCTAATATAGAAAACATTGCTAAGTTTTCTGTCATATGGTTACTACAACCGGAGTCTAGAAACCATAAGTCTTCACTCTTTTCTTCAGCCATATTACAAGCTAAAAACAAATTACTTTGACTGTTGTTTTCTTTTGTGAAATTTGCACTAGTTTCACTTCTCATATCATTCTGCTTCTTCTTTCTACATTCATTAGCATAATGACAATATTTTTTACAATTGTAACATTGGACATTGGATTTGTCATACCTTTGTCCTTGAGCATTCTGCTGACCATTCTGCTGGCTGCTGCCTTGGCCTTGATGCTGATTTGGATTGCTGCCCCTTCCTTGAGCATTTGCTGGACTGTTCCTTCCACCTCTGTTTTGGCTTCTGCCTCTTCCTCTTCCTTTGCCTTGCCCTCTTCCTTTTCCGAAAGACATCTGGGTCTTAGAAGCATGTTCAAGAGATGAGTTTTCACTCCTACCCAATCTCTGTTCATGGGTAATCAGTGATGCATGAAGTTCATCTACTGAAAACTTTGTGAGATCTTTGGTCTCCTCTATGGTGGTGACAATCACATCGAATCTTGAGGGTAAACTTCTCAAGAGTTTTTCAACAATCCTCTTGTCCTCAAGAGTCTCTCCATGAGATCTGATTTGTGTGACCATTCCAATCACATGAGTGAAGAATGAGTCAATGTTATCTGACTCTTTCATACAGAGAGTCTCAAAGTCTCTCCTCAGCAACTGAAGTTTTGTTGTCTTCACTCTCTCCATACCTTGATAGGCTGTCTTGAGAGTTTCCCATGCTTCACTGGATTTCTTGGCTGCTGCTATCCTTGGAAACACACTCTCATGCACTGCTTGATACAAGAAGAAAAGAGCCTTGGCATCTCTCTTCTTATTGTTCTTCAGTGACTCCCTTTCTGCCTGAGTTAAAACATAAAACTCTGCTTCATTTGCTGGCGCTTCAAAGCCATCCTCAACTAATTCCCATAACTCTTGTGAGGTAAATAAAGCTTTCATAGTTATTGACCAGTAGTCATAATTTTTTCCATTGAATTGTGGGAGATGGATATTTCCCAAACTCATACCTGTGCTGGAGCCAGCCATTCTGCACTCTTTAAATATGATTCAACAACACTTGACTGTGTGTTTTAAAATTAACAAACTGTACTGCAACAGTAACACAAAACTATATAGAGAAATACCTTTGGATTCTTTTGGCTGAACTTTCACACTGCTGGAGAAGCTGCTGCAACAAAGAACTCCTTTCCTTCAACTTATTTGACCTTCAAATAGCCTGGAATGGCTCTGATACCATGTTGTAATTTTGCTAAATTCCAAAATAATAAAAACTGCCTTCCTTAACACAGAGAAATATTCAGAATTTCTTCCACAGTGACAAAGTTTTCACATAAAAAAATTCTATTAAAAAAAAAACTGTTGTTACAGATTCTTCCTCAACTCAGAGGGATTACAAAATAGTTTATCTGCTGCAAACACAATGTAAACTATCACTCTCTGTCTCACACAGAGAAATACTCTGTCTCTCTAAATCAACAACAATACACTGCTGTGCATACTCTGTTGTTCTGTGTAATTAAAAATTACAACTCTCTGTCTCTCTGTTTTTAAAATACGCTGCTGTGCATATATGAAAAACATTACAATTAACAGAACGACTCTGTCTCTACATATTACAAAACAGAAATATCCCTAAAGATCTCAGGTTTAATTAATGCCATTAACTAACATACAACCACTAAATTCACCGCTTCAGAAATCTTTATGGCTCATTACTTCTGTCAGCACCACTTGATAAGTGCATTGATGACAGATTTTACTTGCTGGTACTTTGATTTTTCATCCCGCACTGTTGTGCACAATCCTGTGTAATAAAACCAGTTCTGTTGTCTTCCTTTTTTTTACTTCTGCACTGTTGTGCCTTTTATAAAAACTTGTTGTGTATTAAAAAAAAACATTCACTGTGTATTGAAATACATCTCATATTCACTTTACGGGCCTTTTAATATATGTTTCACATATATTAAAAACAAAAAACAACATTAAAACATTTAAACATTAAAACATTAAAACCCTGCAATCTTTTGTTAATGCATATGTGTGGGCCCCTGCTTACATCAGCAAGTCCGAGAGGGTTCATACCTCCGCCCACAAGAGTTTATCAACCCCTGCGGAATGGCTTTGCGGCTGTATGGTGTGGGCCCAGCTCCGAGGGGGTAAAATCCTCCATCTGCTCTGCCTGCTGGACCCCCGCGGAAGTTAACCTGCCGCCTTGTTTCTTCGCTACATTTACTTGTGCAGTGGAAATTACATTCCAACAGAAAAATGGTGAAAATTGTACTATTTGAGGTTCGAGCATGCGGGATAGTGTAGATGAAATTATTTTGCCTCGAGTTTTTCTTGTGGTTTTGAGTTTGATCTTTTGTCTCGGGCTACAATTTTGTGGTCGTTACGCGGTTCCAGTCCTTTTGCGTGTATTTATTTTAGCGATTCTTCTTCCATACTTAAAGGAGAATGGACTGTGGGATGCTATTGCTACTGAGTGTGGAGCCAGCGAGAAAACGAAGTGGAGGTTTGCGCGCAAAGCAAGCAGGACGGGCCTCGTGCCGAGGAAGTTAGAGAGCGAACGGAGAGGAGGCAAACAAGTGTTTTGCCATGACCAGGATGGGGTCACAGTGAAGAAACTCCGAGGGGTTTGAACTTGAGAAGAGAGGAACGAGTAGGGGGTGTTTGTGTTGCCAGAATAGAAGTTAAAGATATCATGAGGTTGACGTTGCGAGAGGTTCTCAAAAGTTTGTGTTCCAACAATGACTGGAACTATGCGGTTTTCTGGAAGCTTAAACCTCTGGATGACATGTAAGTTGACTTCATTTAAGATATACATTTATTTTTTTCTTTTCGCTGTTTGTTTGAACTGTAAAAGATCGTACGAGCATGTCAGCTTGGTCAGGAGCTCTGGATTAATTTAAAATTAGATTTTATAATTAATTTGATGCATGCGAGTTAAATGTGGCTATCTGCAGTTTGAATTATACGCAGATGATGGCGGTCAATTGTATTGAGCCGGTGTATAATTTTAATGCATATAAATCGAATGTATATTGGCCATGCATGAAGGTTTCAATGGAGTTCGATGAGATTCTGACCCTTTTGATAGAGGAAGCAACTGATTTCAATCCAATTTAGTGGCAGATGAACCAATAGAATGGCATCCGCCCTCAATGCTCATTAGTGGTGCAAGCTATTCGAATAATGAATTGAACACATCCAATAAAGTAGAGTCCAGGTTGAAAGCATTAAACCCATGTTCTGTTGATTGTATCAACACCGTTCGCACATGGGCGGAGGTAACTAAATAGCATAGAAGGGATTTGTCAATCGCAATTAACCTAACTTGTTAACAGAACCCAATTGACGAAACAGAACGACGAACTAAGGATGTAGCTGGAACCTTGAGGGCCGCACAGTAAAGACGGGTTTCCGGTATATCGCGCGACCATGAAGGGTGGTAAGCTGTATTTGGAAAAGGGACGCGATTCCACTGGTTGGAGGATGCGTGCCCCTGAGCAGTTTTGGAAAACCTCTCTCATCGCGAGTTAAAATTCATGCATAATAGTCTGCGCGAGATTTGATTGGGGTCGTTGGATCGCCAAGACGGATGCGAGAATAGGTCAACCGTTGATAGGAAAGACTTGTTAATCGGTGGGGCCGAATGTTAGCGTGGTGAACGTTAATTTATGCGGTGCTTTGAGGTTAACCACAAATCAAGATTTGAATGCTATGGAATCATATGCATTGGTCAGCGTTCCTTCCAAGAAATTAAATAAAGAGTGAAGAACTATCATCAAAAGACAATGTGTACACCGTATGCATACCTTCTTAACAAAACAGTTATTTTCATACCCTGGTGGATTCCGAATTCTAAACAGAACTTTGTTCTCATACTCAACAATTATGGTCACATCAGAAAGATTTTTAGATGATGTGGTTTTTATAAGGGTTACTTTGTAAGATAGGTGTGGGTTCTGAATAAATGAGTCTACGCGTTGTTTTTTTTTTATATATATCATTTATTTAAATGGTTTTATAATCATTGAAAAAATAAAATATTTATATTATATTTATATTTATATTTAAAGATATGGTTTATTTTGGATTAGGTTTTTAGAATTTTCATTGAAAAAAAGTTAGAAATGTATTAATGGTTAAGATTTAATAATGTAAAAATATTCTTAATCATATATAATTTAATGAATTAAATCAAATATTTTTAAACTAATTTTTTTAATGAATAAAATTAAGAGTTTTTAAATTGTTTTTAATTTAAAAATTTATGCAATGTGATTGTGATTTCCACTTATTTTAACTTTACAAATTCTAAGCATTATATAAATTAAATAGCCGATAAATTAAATAGTCGTATTATTATTGTTTATTAACTATTTAATTTATATAGATGTGCTAGTTTATAATATGATAAGTTTAAATATTTTATATTTTTTCAACAATCACACTAAAATCCAAAAATTTAATTATTGATAAATAATTATTTTACATGGCTTAAAAAGTGATTGTGCCTATTCCCTAGATAGATTTCTCAAACCACAAATCAAATTTGAAAAATCACAAACAACATTACAAAAACAAAACAAAAAAATATAACATCACCTCATAAACATTAAAAATATATATATAATATTTATAATTTCAAACTTTCCACTCAAATTTTAAATCAAATCCATTTAAAAACAAAAAAACAAAATTCAATCAAAGTTGACTATTATAAATTTATTAAAATATTACATTATTGTATTTACAAAATAATTTTAATTTTATTTGTAAACATATAATGGTTATTAAAATAAAATTTTAAAATTTTAAAATAAATAATATTAAAATTGCAATTTAATTGAAACAATATAAATAAAATTATGATCTACTTAATTTTTTTTGCAATTTTAGAATATTTAGATAAATTCAAAAAAACCAAATATGCAATCTTATACTATTATTGTTTGTTTCTGTGCATTCTAATTTTTTAACATAACTTTTTGGCATAATTTCTCTACAAATTCAACATTGGTGTGGATTTATTTTCACAAAGTAGATAATGGCGCATAGATCAAAAAGAATAAGAAGTTATTTTAACGTCTATGAGGCTAAAGTTAGCTTATGGGACAGATTTCTTCTCTATCTTGTTCTTGTATTCGGCGAAGAATACGTTATTTTAACATCCACGAGGCTAAAGATAGCCTATAGGACATATTTATTCTCTATCTGGTTCTTGTATTCGACCATTTACATGTGAAGTTTCACAATAAATGTTCCCAGCTTCTGAACAAACAACTCGCTGAATAAATTATCAAAAGAGTTAGTTGCCAAAATATCTGCATAACTTTCCATGTTGTCTCCATGTTGTCTTTGAGGGCCTCACATTCTAAAATGAAATGCTTTTCTGTTTCCACTTTTTCGGAAGAGCAGAAAATCCATACTCTTTCCTCCGACACTTCTTTTGGCCTTTTCCAATGCCTTGTTTCACAAGGAAGTGGATGAGAATTAGTCCTTAATTGAGCAATAAGAATTTTGGCTCTCCAAAAAATATTGGCCCCTATGTATGCTTTTTGTTGATGATTATGAGTGGGATTAAACTCTTTAATATAATACTTTTTCTTTCTCCCTAGCTCCTTCTCCCAAGTACATTTGTGGAACTTATCCATAACAAAAGCTTTTATGTCATTATTGTTTTCTCAAGCAAATGCCTCATTTGCTAAACCATTTGTTATTTTGTTGCATTCAAGTCTTCTTTCTTTTACACAATATGTCATTAAACACAACCTTAAGTCATCTGCCTCCTATTTGCTCAAAAATTTTAAATGCCTTATGACTCGAAGCATATCAATTACTTCAATAAAAACAACCCCTATTTCCCTTAACAAAATAGCATAAAAAAATTACACTTTTAATTTTAACTTTGTTATAAATCAATAAAGTGTTATAAGTCTTAATCTAAAGTTTTATTTTTTCCATATTAACAACATCAAAGATATTTATTTCCAAAAAGTGTTATAAGTCTTAATCTCAAGTTTTATTTTTCCCATATTAACGACATCAAAGATATTTATTTCCAAAAAGTGTTATAAGTCTTAATCCAAAGTTTTATTTTTTCAATATTAACGACATCAAAGATATTTATTTCCAAAAAACATGATACGTCTAATTACTAAATAAAAAAATAATTATATTGTTGTATTATCTGTCAATAAAATATTACTAGCATTTGCCCCTAAGGGTACAAAGGTACACCGAAGGAGTAGACTTTGTATTAACTCTTGTGCCTATCAAAGAGTTCGGCCTTTCGTGTTTTGATTGAGATTAAAAATTGACATTTTCGAATAAATTAAATGTTAAGAATAATGAAATACTATTTATAGTTTAAATATATAAAGAATTATTTTATTTTTAATAATTATATGTTAGTTGATTCAGAACTCCTAACATCAGTTACCTTATTTTATAAGTAATTTTATTTAAGCTTAAAAAAAAAAAAAGGAATTGAAAAAAAAAAAAAATATATATATATATATATATATATATATATATATATATATATATATATTCGTGTTTTGATTGAGATTAAAAATTGACATTTTCGAATAAATTAAATGTTAAGAATAATGAAATACTATTTATAGTTTAAATATATAAAGAATTATTTTATTTTTAATAATTATATGTTAGTTGATTCAAAACTCATAACATCAGTTACCTTATTTTATAAGTAATTTTATTTAAGCTTACAAAAATATATATATATATATAAATTAGAAATAAAAATATAAAACATATAAAATAAAGATATAAATAAAATTAAAAAATAAATAGATAAAAATAAAAATAAAAACGAATAAAATGAAAAATATAAAAATAAACGAATAAAAATAAAATCAAAATCAAAATCAAATATATAATCGGTCCATGAAAATGCGTTATACAAGCCTCTGTTACTCATGCGGAACCATATAACCCTTTTGAATTGAATGCCACATAAGTGATTGTTGTTTGTATTCGGTTCATGGGGACTGAACTTGTGTTGCGAATAAGCCTTCAATCTCTTTAGAAGCGACTTATACCTAGAAGAATTGGGTCCGCTGTAAGCCACACACTGAACGGAAGTTTGTGGATCGATTATGGTATAGTGGTCACCGCAGAGCTCAATACGAGTGGAATAGTCCGTAGGGGGCTACCATAAGCTGTGTTCTTCAACAACGAATGTAGACTCATGAACTATAACAATTAGTAGGATAATCGTTATGAAATGAAGCGTTGATGGCGCGGCAGAGTCAAACGAAGAAGAGTGGAACGTGTTGTTCTGGTTTGGAGTGGGAAAACAGAGGCTCTGTCGGAGAACAACTCGAAGTCAGGTTTTGTATGTTCAAGGAAGCGGAGTTCATTGGCGTTGAAACTTGAAGTGCAACCTCGAAGCGGAGAAACGGAACCGTGAAGTGTAAGAGTGAACGTGGTTTCGAGTTAATCCAGAAGTATATCGCAAGTTAGAAAAGTGGTAAGCTGTAATTCAGAATTTGGAGTGATTCCATAGGTTGGGTGACACGTGGAGGAAGTGGTTTCGCGATACCAATCTCATCGCGCATTATCGTTCGTGCATATAGCCTGCGCGATATCCACTGAATGGTTTGCGCCTCTTACTAGGAATTCAGGCTTGGTTTGAATGAATTTGAGAATGGGCCCATAACCCATAGGCCCAGGATCGAGAACCAAATATTTCGGATTATGAATATGGCAGCTTTGACATAGGTTTGAAATAGCAGAAAAAGGGGATCCTGCTCATAGTGGGAAACGCTCCCCATCAATTTTATTCGTTTATTTTTATATTTTTCATTTTATTCGTTTTTATTTTTATTTTTATCTATTTATTTATTTTATTTTTATTTATATTTATATTTTATATGTTTTATATTTATATTTCTAATTTATTTAATATA
Source organism: Pinus albicaulis (assembly GCA_034641835.2). Taxonomy (NCBI): domain Eukaryota; kingdom Viridiplantae; phylum Streptophyta; class Pinopsida; order Pinales; family Pinaceae; genus Pinus; species Pinus albicaulis. Next base: position 117,647,559 of record CM076575.1, read on the forward strand.
TATATATATATATATATATATATATATATATATATATATATATGTATTTAAGCTTAAATAAAATTACTTATAAAATAAGATAACTGATGTTATGAGTTTTGAATCAACTAACATATAATTATTACAAATAAAATAACTCTTTATATATTTAAACTATAAATAGTATTTCATTATTCTTAACATTTAATTTATTCGAAAATGTCAATTGTTAATCTTAATCAAAACACGCACAACCGGGCCGAACTCTTTGATAGGCACAAGAGTTAATACAAAGTCGACTCCTTCGGTGTACCTTTGCACCCTTAGGGGAAAATGCTAGTTTAAATATTGTGATGCCTTAAATTTCTGATAACAAATCAGGTTAAAGGTGCAAACAAAAATAATAAATGGTCTCATTTAAAACAAAATTTATTTAAATTTTTTCCATATAATATATTTGAAAGAATGGTTTAGATAATTTTTTTATTCCCACGATAAAAATAATATATTTAAAAATAAATTAAACATAAAAAACAACTTTTTCACATAATTATTCAAATAATATTTAAATAACATAAGTAATTAATTATTAAGAAAATGACACTATATAATTATTTTTAACTAAGTAAACAATTTTCTAATTTGTTAAGAATTTTTAAATTTAATTTGAGGTTAGGTTTTAATGATTCAAGGATAAAGACTTCAAATGGGGCGTTTGTATTGAGAGAGGGTGGGAGTGCATTGCCGACGTCTCACTAGGCCACATGATCTGTTGGGAAAAATACCGAGAGGGGGGTGAATCAGTATTTATAAGAATCACAATTTCAAATTTTTTTTTACTAATTTCTATACGCGACTTTGATTAGCTCAACTAGCGTATGTACGCGGATATCCTAACAGAAACTTGCATATACCCAAATAAATTTTACTATTCAGATAAATATTCTGAAACATTTTGTAGCCCAGATCTTCAATTATGCATTAGAGAATTAAGCAGTAAACATGTGCAGAAATAACAAAATACACATCACACAATAACACCAAGATTTAAGGTGGAAACCCAAGTCGAGAGAAAACCATCATTGTTGTCATCTCTTTCTTCAATATTTATTATATGGAAAATTGCTTACAATATTGTACCAATGCAGACTCATATCAGTACGCAGGCAACTACCTACAGAAGGCTGCAACCTTCTCTCGTTCTCTAGCTGCTACTAGAAGGGGGCTCCAACCCCCTGATTTCGTTTACCAGCCACTACTAGAAGGGAGCTACAACCCGCTGATCAGAACACCAGCTTATATTGGTAGGAAGATTCTATTTCCACGTTGAAGGCTTCAACCCTAAGACCCACTGCAGACCACATTTCACAAATTTTCACACTGGATCCAACAACTTCAACACAACTCAATATATAGAACAACACTAACAACCATAACCCAAACTTTAAACAGAATAGTAATTTCACTGTACCCATAACATAGTAATAAACCCAGACTTATGAATCAACATGCAAAACCAAATTCAACCTTGATCATTCATCTCATTAAAAGCATACGTTACTTCACTTTATTGTAACGTGGGTGTATACCCGCTTTCCTCCACACCAACCTGCATATAGATCTATGAATACTGAATTTCCAGAGTTTGATCAAACTCAGAAACATATCTGAGGCTTTCAGTAATATATCTTTTCAGATTTGCAGAACCCTCATTCAGTTAGCATCATATTTAATCATTCATTGATCAGATTTGTACATATTCTACTAGCAGCATATACAGTATTCAAACAACCCAGATCTATATGAAGACTTCATTGACAGACAACAAAAATATAGAAGAAATAAACAAATAACCTCTCCATCAAGCTTCAGAAAACTGTGATTTCCATACGTGCTTTTGCTGAAACAAACTCGCGTGTATACATGCTTTCATCGTGACGAACTAGCGTATAGATCTATAAATATTCAAGACTACAGAAATTTTCAGATCTATAGACTTACCCAGATTTTTTTCTTTCACTTCAGCAATCATGCACCAAGTCACAGATCTAAACATCTCACCAATAGATCAAGAAAATACATAGTCATTTCAGGTCTAGAGATCTTGATCCATCATTGTATCGATGGGTGCATCATTATTTTAGATCTACCAATAAACATAACCCATTCCATGTAGATATACTTCATAGAGAAGTATTCAGTTAAAACCCTTACACATGCACGCTCCTTGCACTATGATCTTCTTCTCCTTATATAGGTTTAGCCTTTACAATTACCATGGGCCAAAACCACACAAGTGTCGATGGTATTCTTGGACGAAATCAAATAGATGACACCGCGCTCAATATTGTGGGCTAAAACCATGGTAATGCCCCCTAGTATCATAATTTTAGAATGAAAAATGCATACACAACTTGGATCGTTAGTTTCCGCATGTATAGGCGACTTGGCTTGCACGAACTCGCGTATAGAACCTTCAATATGAAGATTAACCATCTTCGGTTGGACTTATACCTTTCTTCTGCTAAACCACTGTGCTTCTCTAGAAGTCATATACTTTATCATTTGCAAGACAGTTTCCATCAAGGACAACATATGCAATCATAAGAATCATATGCCAACAATATCCCCCTTTGGACCTGATGGCAACCATGTTGGAGTTTTATCACCAACAACCTGTAGATATATAAACATATTCAAACACCAAATACTCTCCCCCTTTGACATCAAGAGCAAAGGGTGGACAAATTCTCCCCCTGAGCACATGTGAAGGCTTCAAATTTTCAATAAAATACATGACTCTTTAACTCAACGGAGTATGACCTTTCTTATCACCAAGGGCACAAAATTACATCAAGGATCCAACCGAGTGGAGTTACATATTGACTCAAGTACCCAACCAAGTGGGTTTACAAATTTGAGCATGAATTTACATGAGAGGTCTCAACATGACCTTTATATCAAGTTACAAATATGATTTTTTATAACCAAGACGAAAGAATCTCAAACAGGAGATAGCAACCAACAAAGTGCCAACAAAGCAATCTTTTCAGCAAGGCAGATTCTCCCCCTAAACCTGTGCATCCTGAAAACCCTCAACAACCAATTCATCAAAGCATATTCAGCAAGGAGATAAATATCAAAGAAAGAAACTATAAGATGAATACCAAAACAACAGAGTTTACCCATCAACACCATAGATTGTTCTAAAAACTGACCCATAGATTTTTTGTCAGCAAAAACCATACGCGGATTTATATGCAGAAACTCGCATATATATGTGGCTCGTCTTCATGAAACATGCATACCAAATTTAATCTTCTAAAATCAAGAAGATTTGATAAGTGAGGCAGAGACAACTCCCAAATTCTGTCTGAGATATTCGAATGCTTCCCTGGGAAGAGGTTTAGTAAATATATCAACAACTTTTTCTTTGGAGGGAACATACTCCAATTTAACCTTTTGCTTAAGCACTTGTTCTTGTAATAAGTGATACTCGATAGGAATGTGCTTGGTCTTGGAATGCATAGCAGGATTTTTCGAGATGCTGATGGCACTTGTATTATCACATAAGATGGATATGGGAGGAGAACATTTGATTTGAATATCTTGCAATGTCTGCATCATCCAAAGAAGTTGTGTGCAACATGATGTGATAGCCACATATTCTGCTTCTACTGTAGATAAGGCAATGGAACTTTTTTCTTGCTGAACCAAGATACTAATCGGGTCCCCATATAGAATGCACCACCACTAGTGATTTTTCGATCGTCAACATTTCTAGCCCAATCCCCATATGTGTAAGCATGAAGAGTAAGATCAAAATTCATTGGATACCATAGACCAAAGTCTTGAGTCCCTCGTAGATATTTCAATATCCTTTTTATAGCCTGAAGGTGTGACTCCTTTGGATTAGCTTGGAATCGTCCAACAATCCCAACTGCATGCATAATGTCTGGTCTAGCCCCAGTTAGATAAAGCAGACTTCCAATCATAGATCTATACTCTGGTTGGTTTACCATGGGAGAATCATCATGAGAGCTGAGGTTACATCTAGCCACCATTGGAGTGCTCACAAGTTTACAGTCTTCCATCCCATACTTCTTCAGGATTTTCTTGAGATATTTTTCTTGTTGCACTTGTAAGCCAAGAAAATATGTTAGTTCCCCAAGTAATGACATTTAAAATTCTTGCTGCATAACAGAAGAAAATTTCTGACTCAAGGAATCTTCATTACTCCCAAAAATGATGTCATCAACGTACACAACAATAATTAATAGTTTATCATTCTCAATTTTTGTGTATAAATTACTATGAGCAGATCATTTTATGAAACATTGTTGTTGAAGATATTTGTCAAGACGATAGTACCATGCCCAAGGAGCCTGTTTGAACACGTTTTTCATCATTTCCCAAAATGAATCCTTCTGGTTGTTCTATATAAACTTCTTCTTCTAGGTCACCATTGAGGAAAGCAGATTTTACATCCATTTCATAAACTTTGAACTATTGAAAACTTGAAAAAGAAAGAAACATTCTCATGGCTTCAAGTCTGGATATAGGTGCAAATGTTTCTTCAAAGGCTATACCTTCATACCATTTACAAACAAGTCTAGCTTTGTTTCTAATAACATCTCCATTTTCATTTAACTTGTTTTTGAATATCCATTTTTTTCCAATAACATTTTTATCATGAGGTCTTGGAACCAATTCCCAAGTATGATTCTTTTCAATCTGATCAAGTTCTTCATTCATGGCCTAAATCCAACATTCATCTTTACTAGCTTGATTTACATTCTGTGGTTCAATAGTGGATAAGAATGAAAGATAGATAGGGGATCCTACAAGTGTTCTTCTTGTTTGGACACCTGATCCCTTTTCTCCCAATATTTGGGATTCTAGATGATTCTTTTGAACATACCTAGATGGAGCCTTTTCTGATATATCTTCTTCTGGTGCTTCATTGGGTTCTCCTTCTATATTGTTGTTATTTTATGAGGGAAATATACATCATCATCATCTTCATTTGTTGTTGTTATTTCCCTTTTGGGAGCTGAGAGAGACTCATCAATTACAACATCAATACATTCAACAATCTTCTGAAGTATTTTATTGTAACATTTGTATGCTTTAGTTCTAGAAGAGTAACCAAGAAATATTCCTTCATCTGCTCTTGGCTCAAACTTATCAAGTTTTTCATCATTTTTCTTGATAAAACATTTTCTTCCAAAAACTATAAATACCATACCAGAGCTCATAAGGAGTTTTATCACTGTTCACATGAACATGAGCCTTGTTGAGATTATTTACTGCAGTACGCGCTGCTTCTCCCCAAAAGGTATCGAGAGTTCCAGATTCATCAAGAATAGCACGAGCCATCTATGAACTGTTCTATTCATTCTTTCTGCTATGCCATTTTGTTGTGGATTTCCAGCTACAGAAAACTGTCTTTTTATGCCATATTGTTCACATAAATAAAAGAATTCATCTGATATATATTCTCCTCCTCGGACAGATCTAAGACATTTTATTTTTAGATTTAGATCTAATTCATTTTCAACCAAAACTTTAAATATCTTAAAATTTTCAATTGCTTCATCTTGATGTTTCAGTAAACCAATCCAACACATTCTAGAGAAGTCATCAATAAATAGAATATAGTATTGTTCTCCACGATGTGAATTTTTCCTTACAGGACCACATAAATCAGTATGTATAAGTTCAAGAGGCTTACTTGTTGATCCTTATTTGGCATTAAATTTCACCCTAGTTTGCTTACCAAATTGGCATGATTTGCATATGGTACTTTTAGGCAGTTTTATGTTGGGTAGATCATGAACAGCTTTGAGTCTGCTAGATTTTCTTTTTTGAGAGAAGCTCAAATGTCCCAATATTTTGTGCCATAACCAATTTTTTTAGATTTACCTAGATAGCATTTCTCTTGACCACCTTTCAATATATATAGATTGTTGGGTGTTATTGTTCCTTTTATTACGGTTTTTCCTGTGTCAAGTTCCCAAACTATACATTCTTTTGAAATAAAAATGACTTCATATCCTTGATCACACATTTGACTCACACTCAACAAGTTATGATTTATTCCATCCACATACATAACATTGTTATCTTTAACCTTTTCTTTTAGAAAAACAGATTCTTTACTCTTAATGATAGCAGGAGAGTCATTTCCAAAAGTAACATTCTTTTCCTTCTCTAGAGCATTGTATGAAAGAAGTTTATTTTTATCACCTGTCATGTGTTTTGATCATCCGCTATCAATGTAACATTGATTTTCTTCTCCTTCTGCAAATAAATCTATGCCACAGCTTTCAACCTGTAAGTCCTTCTTTCTCCATACATTGGAGTTTGTGGGTATATTCTCTTTTGGCTAAAGTTTTCTCTTGCATTCGAATTCTTCATGTCCAAAGTTATTGCAATAAGAACATTCAATTTCATCTTGAAGAGGAGAAAATTTGTTATAAGTATTCTTCTTTATTCAAGTCTCATTTCTTTGCTTTCTTGCTTCTCTGGTCATGATAGTTTTCTATGCAGCACATTGAGCAGCTTTATGACCAAAATTATCACATGAGAAACATTGTCCATTAAAGAAGATTTTTTTGCGATCATGGAACCTTCTATTGATGTTTACCTTTTGATTGATATTTTTTTTATTGTTCATCCTTGAATTGAAGTGGTCATGTTTTACATGGGAATTCTCTTTGTTCTTTTTTTGAGTGACGAAGTGTTGCTAGATGGATTTAGCTGCATTTATATAGCTTGGTGTTGAAGACTGAGAAGATTCTCTGATATATCAAAGACCTGTCTTTACAAGAGGAGAGTGTTGTACCTTGATAATTTCATCTAAGGTTTCAGATCCTTTAGCAAATCTAAGATTTAAAGTTTTAACTTTCTTAATTTCCTTTCTTAGACTTATTATTACACATTATAATTTTTCATTGTGCTTCTCCTTTTCTATAAGCTGATTCTTTAGAGTATATAAGACTATTTTTTTCTCTTCCAAACATATTTTGAGTTGATTGATTTCTTCAAGAAATTCATTTTCTTCTAAAGCATACATAAGAGTTTCTTTAGCCTCACTAGTGTCCTTTTCAAATTCCATGAGAAGTCTAATATCTTGATCGGATTCTCCTTCTTCACTATTTGATAGACCATCACTATCTTCATGAGTATAATAACTTTTTCTATTGATAAAATGTTTCTTATTTCCTTTTGCCAAATCCTTTCCCTTTTCATGATTATCTTTATAAGGAAATTTAGCAGCGTAATGACCAACTCTTCCACAAGAAAAACATTTGAAAGGAAGCTTACCTCTGAACCTTCCAGTGCCAAGATGAAGTTTCTTTACAAAAATCATCTCATCTTCTTCTGATACATACCCCGATCCTTCTTGTTCTTCCATTTCCTTGCCTTTTGTAGTAGCTCTAAAATCAACTTCTTTGACTTCTAACGAACCTCCTTTCCTCATTCAAATGCAGCCAAGATCCCATGAAGTTGAACAATAGTAAGAGTTTGTAGATTCTACTTCTCTTCAATAGCAGACATTTTTAACTCGAATTTAGGATTTAGAGATCTTAAAACTTTTTCTACTAGAGTGGTGTCACTTATAGTTTCACCCATATTTCTCATATGATTTATGATCTCATCTAGACGTAAAAAGAAACTAGCAATGCTTTCATCATTATGCATTATGAGTTTTTCATATTGAATTCTAAGAGTTTGGAGTTTAGTTCTTTTACCTTGGCATCACCTTCATTGCTTAGAATGATTTTGTCCCATATCTCCTTCGTTGTATTTAACTGCATAACATTGACCTTCAACTATAGCCCATACATCTGCTCCAAGAGATTGAAGATAGGATCTTGTCCTTGTCTTCCAGAATATTAAATTGTTTCTGTTGAACAGTGGAGGTCTGATAGATGTTGTCCCATCTTGATTGCTCATATTAGATGATCTCCTTCTAGCAATTAAGCTTCTACAAAAGGACCTGCCCTAATTCCAATTGTTGGGAAAAATATTGAGAAGGGGAAATGGAATACGGTATTTATAAGAATCTCAATTTCAACTTTTCTTTTATTGATTTCTATATGCGACTTTGATTAGCTTAACTAGCGTATGTACATGAATATCCTAATAGAAATTTGCGTATACCCAAATAAATTTTAATGTTTAGATAAATATTCAAAAACATTCTTTAGCCCAGATCTTCAGTTATGCATTAGACAATTAAGCAGTAAACATATGCAGAAATAAAATAATACACATCACACAAGAATACCAAGATTTAAGGTGGAAACCCAAGTTGAGAGAAAACCACCACTATTGTCATCTCTGTCTTCAATATTTATTATATGGAAAACTGGTTACAATATTGTACTGATGCAGACTCATATCAGTACGTAGAAAACTACCTGCAGAAGGCTGCAACCTTCTCTCGTTCTCCAGCTGTTACTGGAAGGGAGCTCCAACCCCCTGATCTCGTTTACCAACCACTACTAGAAGGGAGCTACAACCCCCTGATCAGAACAACAACTTCTACTGGCAGGAAGCTTCTACATCCACACCGAAGGCTTCAAACCTCAGACCCACTACAGACCACGTTTCATAATTTTTCACACTGGATCCAATAGCTTAAACACAACTCAATATATATATGAACACTAACAACCATAACCCAAAATTTAAATAGAACAATAATTTCACTCTACCCAGAACACAGTAATAAACCCAGACCTTTGAATCAACATGCAGAACCAAATTCAACCTTGATCATTCATATCATTAAAAGAATATGCTACTTCACTTTACTGTAACCTGCGTGTATACGTGCTTTCCTCCACACCAACCTGCGTATAGATCTATGAATACTAAATTTCTAGAGTTTGATCAAACTCTGAAATAGATCTGAGGCTTTCAGTCATATATATTTTCAGATTTGCAAAACCCTTATTTAGTCAGCATCATATTTAATCACTCATTGATCATATTTGTACATATTTTACATTATAGCATATACATTATTCAAACAACCCAGATCTATATGAAGATTTCATTCACAGACAACAGAAATATAGCAGCAAGAAACAAATAACCTCTCCATCAAGCTTTAGAAAACCCTGACTTCCATACGCGCTTTTTCTGAAACAAACCTGCATGTATACGCGGTTTCATCGTGACGAACCAATGTATAGATCTATATATATTCAAGACTGCATAAAGTTTCATATCTATAGACTTACCCAGATTTTTTCTTTCACTTCAGCAATCATGCGCCAAGTCACAAATCTAAACATCTCACCAATAGATCAAGAAAATACATAGTCATTTCAAGTCTAGAGATCCTGATCCATTAATGTATCCATGGGTGCATCATAATTTCAGATATACCAATAAACAAAACCCATTCCATGCAGATATACTTTAGAGAGAAGTATTTAGTTAAAACCCTTACACATGCACACTCCTTGCACTATGATCTTCTTCTCCTTATATAGGTTTAGCCTTTACCAATACCATGAGCCAAAACCACACAAGTGTCAATGGTATTCTTGGACGGAATCAAATAGACGACATCGCGGTCAACATTGTGGGCTAAAACCATGGTAATGCCCCCTAGTATCATAATTTTAGAGCGCAAAAGGCATACGCGACTTGGATCGTTCTTTTCCGTGTGTATACGCGACTTGGATCGTTCTTTTCTGTGTGTATACGCAGCTTGGCCTACACGAACTTGCGTATAGAACCTTCAATATGAAGATTAACCATCTTCTGTTGGACTTATACTATTCTTCTGCTAAACCACTGTGCTTCTATAGAAGTCATATAATTCATCATTTGCAAGAGAGTTTCCATTAAGGAAAACATATGAAATCATAAGAATCATATTTCCAACATGATCGAGGAACATGGAAACATGCCCCCACAATGGTTTTGATTACTTACATGTGAATGGCATGAGGGGGCATTTCATTATACTATGTTGTGTTCAATACAACGCATCACTTCACCTGCATTTCTGGTTATTCAGTGGACTCCAACATAATCATAGGATTTTCAAATTCTCTGAGTTGATCTTCCCTCTCAATGCAATTGGTTCTCTGGTGCAGCTCATAATGGGGGCATTTAATGATTTTCAAATGGAGGATGAGTATAGAAGGTTACAACTTAGAAGCTTTATTGAGCACCACCAACCTAATGACTTTCCGTTTAGTTTTGTGCTTCAAACAACGTGCAAGGAGATGAGACTCAGGATATTCGCTCGTGGCAGAAGAACATTATTTATCCCCCTCATGGAGGTGATATTGATACTCCTAAAGCAAGTTGAGAGATTACTATTATGGGATTCTATCTATTCAAGCACCAATATTGGGGGGTCTCACTAGAAAAGCTAGCATGAGATGGTTGTTTCCTTCATCCCCTATATTTATCATTTTCAAAAAATGGTTGTGGGTCGCTCTTGAGTCCTTTGAAAAACAGCATCCAGTTGAATTCTATGCCAACAGAATCACAGAGATAGGTTTGACACCCAATAGCTTTGGTTCGAATTTACCCTCTCTATGCAAGATCTTTGTTTTCTCATAATCATTGGTCTAGTGTCATATAGTTCTATAGGTCCATGTTAGGGATTTGACAATTACAAATCTCTTCCCCATATCGAGTTTGCCAGTCTGTGTTATACAACGAACACCCTTTGGTTTCTTTTATTTGACAAGGCTCCCCACAAGGATCGTATCCCTCACAAGCATACTTTTCTCTCTCAACTCTAAATTAAACCTAGGGGAATATTTAACTCTCTTTGGGCATGTCTCTCAAGTAGCACATATAGTGTGCCACGTTAGAAAGCTTGAGTTCACCGTGGGGTAACTTACTTCTAAGATGTAATATTCCAAATTTTACATCAGTTAATTGGAATATTAGAGTTCTTACTTTTATTAATTAGATAAGTAAATAAAAGGGTGGAGGGACCCATAAACCCAATATATGAATAAAATCCACTTCTGTTGTGTGAATGTGGGTTAGTTATATAGTGGATCAACATTATGGAGTAGTGGAGCAACTTATTGATGAAGGAAGAGTGGAGATCATAAAGCATTAATAAGGCATATGGTGGAGATAGTGGAGGAATAAAAGCAAGATCATGGAGCAATGACGATGAAGTGATGGAGGAAGTGGTGCATTAAATGCACACATGATGGAGGGAGTGGAGAGTAAATGCAGAGATGATGGAGATCATGGGGAGACAACACAGTCTTCATGGAGGCTAATGGCCACATGTGCAGCGCAATAATGAGGTGGGCCAAGGCTAGGGGAGACTCACAAAGCATAAAAGGAAGGTGAGGGCAGCCATAGAAGGCATTCTGGATTTAGATCTTTTATTGTCATTTGAAATTTCTTTGCACGCTTCAACTGTTTATCTAAGTCTATTGTGTTGTTTAACACACAGGTGTCTCTGAGCAGAGATCCCACCCTTATCCACGGGGGACTTCGAGTGCCTACTCTAGAAAGGTTTCTTTTAGAAACCATTCATCATCCGAAATTGGTGCCACATTCATCCCCTCTCTACAACACATACAACTTCAAGAATTACACATTCCTGCCTTAGGGTTTGAGAGGAGGAAATTAGTTCTTAGCATTTCAGCTAGGAAATCGGTGGAGGGACCATCCTTTCACCTTGTACATCTATTTCAGTCTTCTAGGAGTAGCATTGCTACATTCAGCATCAGGCCATCATTCTACACCTCCTTGCAGCAGCAGTTCCTGCAGGAATTATGCATTCCAGTAGTGTAGATCTAGTGGAGAAAGGAAGTTCCAAGTATTTCAGCTTGGAATCCTGTGAGGGATCATCCCCTCAGTTTGGTGAGATTATTTCCATTAGCTGTGAGCTATATTGCATCATCCAACAGCAGGCTACAAATTTAGCCCTCTTGACAACGCAGTCCATTCCAGCAGTTGTGTGGTTCAACAACTGCAACTTGAGAGGAGGAAGTAGGAGCTAGATCTCAAGCTTCTAGCTTGGAGATCAGGAGAAGGGACCAGTCGTTCATGCATTGAGCTAATTGTGTATTATTGAAGCCATTATATCTTTTAGTTCATGCCATAGATCTGCATACCCAACAGTTATGTATTGCAAGCCCTAGGAGGGTGATTTTCCAAGGCGAGTCAATCTGGAAATCCTTTCTGGGCTATTCTGGGTTTTCATCATAGAGTTCGGATCTCAAATCCCGACATTATCTGAGCTTCGAAACAGCCTAATCTACGCATCCATTTTCATCCAGCAGTTATATTTCCATCATTTCCAACAAGGAAAATTCAGAAAGGCCTCCAGCAGATTAGCAGTAAGATAGTGCTTTCAGTGAGAGGACTTGAGGGTCACTCTAGCCATCTCTGTCGGCTTGAGCGCTATTATTTTTTTGCACTGTTGTACTTGTATTTTCACCTCCTTGTTAATAAAATGACTCAGCCGTTTTGTCTATTTTTATGGTGTATTCAACTTATTTCCATATTGATGTAGTTTCTAGCTATTGTGTTGTGTATTACTATCTTTCCCTATTTTGGGATATTGCAGTGGTATAAGAGCATGATCTTTGGCTCAGCTTGTGGGCACTACATTTCATGACATCAGAAGAAGCATAAAGTAGAGATCTACAATGGTAGAGGGATTACGTTTCTCTTCATATCTATGCATGATCTCACCATGGAGATAAAATAAATGAGAAGGGAAAGGCAAAAGGAAACCTCAATAGGGTTTCAGAATGGAGAAGGTCCGAGCACTTCTTATCAGCAGTATAAGCAATCAATAGTGCAAAAAGTTCCACAACACTCTACTATGTCCACTTACCTTGCTGAAGGAAGTGAATGTCATGGAGATGGAGGATACTTGGAGCATGACACTCTGAGTAATTATCTTGCAGAATACAAATCTCAATCTAGAGTATTCAAAGTGAGCGTGACTCTCAAACAGTTTTTCCAGATAAAAGAGAACCAGAGATACTGCAACAGCAATAGAAGAAGAGGGCACATACAAAATAGATTCTTCCTGCCTTCATTTGATGGGTCATCCACAAGCACAAAAAAAGCTTGGATGAATGAGTTAGATGATTTCTTCCAGCTACACCCAGTAGTGGAAAGAGAGGTTTTTGATATTGCAGCGCTGCACCTTGAGGGTGAAGCAAAGGATTGGTGGTTCAGCCATATGAAACATGCAAGAGTGTCTGCTTATGTAGTCTTCACTCAAAGGTTGGTAAAGAGGTTTGATAGAAGAAAACCGGAGGTACTTTCCATAGAGACATTTCCCGGAATTGATGAGAAAGTATATGAAGAGAAAAAGTAGGATGTTAGCACTAACACTCCGGAAAAAGAGAAACTACCACCACCACCAGCTGCAAAAATACTTGCTTTAGTAGAAGAAGCACTTGCATCTTTGCAAGATGATCCTAAGCCTTTGACATTGAGAGTCCCATGCATGATTCAGGAGGTGCATGAGGAGGAGGAAGCATATACCAGCGCTGGTGAAGCATTTGAGGAGCATCCATCACCATCACCAGTAGTTGGAGAAGCCATTGCACCGGTTGGAGGAACTCTTGTAGCTTTGCAAGATGTTCCCAAGTATTAGCTAATCCAAGGTTTGTAAAAATTTCCATTCCCTATTATTTCAGCACCTCAGCTTGAGATTTTTGGAGCCATGCCATCAGGGCAATTGCATGACCAAGGGTTAGAGCACCTTGCTGATTTGGAGCAACAGACTATCACTACGCAGAAGACCCTTGACTTGATCAAGGAGGAGATGTATAGCCATCCCAGTTTTACATTGTTGAGCTTCACACAACACTTTGAGTTGGAGTGTGGAGTTTCGGAGGGTAGGATGAGCATAATCCCAGGCAGCGTATGCTGGATCCATTGACACTTCGACAAATAATGTAGCAGAACTCACTAGGCTGGAAGTGGGGCTGACTCTGGCTAGGGACCTTAGCTATAGGCGTATACACATAGTTGGGGACTCCTGGCTGATTCTAGATATGACCCATAAAATAATCAATGACTCGGATCCTCAAAAAATAGCAAAGAGTTGGCGGTTGAACGCCCAAATTACATTGATGAGGGTTGAGGTGGTTTGGCCTCTAGAAGCCCTGATATGTTTTTTTATGAGTCCCATATTCATGCTTGGAATATGACACGAATGTGATTGGCTGAAAGAAATATTTGGTTAAGCCAATCTATGGTCGGGTGGTTTGTGGAAGTCTCAAACCTGGTTGGCGTATTCCTTCATTAATAATAACTCTTTCTCCTTGGTATTTTATGTGTAAATGTACTGGTTCATATGTGGATTTTATGGTTGTTATATCCTTGTTATTTATGTGGATCATTTGCTATTTATGAGTATGTTTTATGACATTGATGATGTATGGCTTCCATCATGTTTTGATCAGTAATAGAATGTAAAAGGAATATATTACCTAATAGATGATAATGCAACTATTGTTATATGGCATCAATGCTTCCCTACGAATCTCAGATAAGTATGAGACCCTTATGCTCAGACACGATTTTTATGACCTGAAGATTACATATTTGTGACATGTTTGACGAAATTCTTGTCATGGTTAGTAGGGATCATATCAAGGACTTGTATACATGTTTTAATTAGTACCTTTTTTCCATGTTATTTATTATTCCTGAATTTTTCATGAAGTTCTGGGAAGTGGATTGAGTCTTGGCCCTAAAAAATTGGCATAAAATCTAGGATCGTTGGCACAAAACTAGCTAAAAAATTCCACAGTCGCTGGCATGCCTTGTTGTGGGAGCGACTAGAAGCTCTAAGTCTCTTGCAGGGATTTTCATGGGAGTGGTTGAGGGTCCATATCAGTCAAATGATGATTTTTCTCAGGGGTTGATCACCTGAAAGGGTTGGTTGGCTCCTGAAGGTTCTTCGGGATGTGTGGAAGGTCAGATTGGTTATGTTCCATCAGTTCCATTTCCTTAAGGTGACATAATAAGTGGACTCACATCATAGTAGCCTATCATTACATGTTTACCCAAGTGGATTGGGTAGCTTGGGTAAATGTGAGAGGAGGGTGTTACACACCTCTTGGCATATGGCCCCACATACTAGCCACATTCCCAAATATCTCTTTTGTTGACAACATATCCTCACCATAATCAACCAAGGGTTCATAATGACCCATCTGAAAAATATTTCCATTAGCTAATTAGGCTCCTCCAATGACCCTGTCTACAACCTATCTAATCTGAAGGATATCATGTAGGATCTATGAAAAAATTTGTGCAAAATTCTTGTGGCAACCCTAAACAAATTGCAGATCCCCCATTGGAATCAATATGTTAGTGTGAAAGAAATTTTCTATAATTGAAGGACACGAGGGTGGTATTTGATACACTTATGTGTGCATGGGTCATGAGACCATTTAATATAATCTATTTAGGTTCAAACACATATTTTACCACTATCTCAAGGTCTCTATGTGGCTTTAGGTTAGGCCCTCATGGGAATGGAACCTTGCATAATGGTGGAAAACTCCACACTTTCTACCATTTAATCCAATTACTTTGGGCACAATGATGCATATCATATTAACAATATGATGGATGTTATCAATCAGTGGGGCTTCCTTCATAGTTATATGAAGCTTGAAGGGTTAGGCATCCATGATTAGGAAGTGTGAAAATGATTGCTCCTAAACCTAGGACTTCTCGAGTGATAATGTGTATTGGTAAAATATATGCTAACCATGTTAAATAAATTGATACATGGAAAATAACTTCTAGCATAGATTCTCCCAATATACGAAAGTATCTTGTTACCTTCATAATGGAAACATAATTAGTTATTTGACCAAGAAGTGCAATAAGTCCTCTTCAAGGTTTGTAAAAGTTTTCATTCCCTATTATTTCATCACCTCAGCTTGAGATTTTTGGAGCCATGCCATCAGGGAAATTGCATGACCAAGGGTTAGAGCACCTTACTAATTTGGAGCAACAGACTATCACTGCGCAGAGGACCCTTAACTTGATCAAGGAGGAGATGTATAGCCATCTCGGTTTTACATTGTTGAGCTTCACACAACACTTTGTGTTGGAGTGTGGAGTTTCGGAGGGTAGGATGAGCATAGTCCCAGGCAGCATATGCTGGATCCATTGACACTTTGAAAAATAATGTAGCAGAACTCACTGGGCTGGAAGTGGGACTGACTCTGGCTAGGGACCTTAGCTATAGGCGTATACGCATACTTGGGGACTCCTGGCCAATTCTGGATATGACCCATAAAATCATCAACAACTCGGATCCTCAAAAAATAGCAAAGAGTTGGCGGTTGGACGCCCAAATTATATTGATGAGGGTTGAGGTGGTTTGGCCTCTAGAAGCCCTGATATGTTTTCTTATGAGTCCCACATTCATCCTTGGAATATGACACGAATGTGATTGGCTGAAAGAAATATTTGGTTAAGCCAATCTATGGTTGGGTGGTTCATGGAAGTCTCAAACTTGGTTGGCGTATTCCTTCATTAATAATAACTCTTTCTCCTTGGTATTTTATGTGTAAATGTACTAGTTCATATGTGGATTTTATGGTTGTTATATCCTTGTTATTTATGTGGATCATATGCTAGTTATGAGTATGTTTTATGACATTGATGATGTATGGCTTCCATCATGTTTTGATCAGCAATAGAATGTAAAATGAATATATTACCTAATAGATGATAATGCAACTATTCTTATATGGCATCAATGCTTCCCTACGAAACTCAGATAAGTATGAGACCCCTATGCTCATTTATGATTTTTATGACCTGTAGATTACATATTTGTGACATGTAGGGGTCATATCAAGGACTTGTAGGGGTCATATCAAGGATTTGTATACATGTTTGCATTAGTACCTTTGTTTCCATGTTATTTATTATTCCTGAATTTTTCATGAATTTCTGGGAAGTGGATTGAGTCTTGGCCCTAAAAAAGTGGCACAAAATCTGGGATCGTTGGCACAAAACTAGCTGAAAAATTCCACAGTCGCTGGCATGCCTTGTTGTGGGAGTGACTAGAAGGCCTAAGTCTCTTGCAGGTATTTTCATGGGAGTAGTTGAGGGTCCATATCAGTCAAATGATGATTTGTCTCAGGGGTTGATCACCTGAAAGGATTGGTTGGCTCCTGAAGGTCCTGTAGGATGTGTGGAAGGTCAGATTGGTTATGTTCCATCGATTCCATTTCCTTAAGGTGACATAATAGGTGGACTCACATCATAGTAGCCTCTCATCACATGTTTACCCAAGTGGACTGGGTAGCTTGGGTAAATGTGAGAGGAGGGTGTTACACACCTCTTGGCATATGGCCCCACATACTAGTCACATTCCCAAAGGTCTCTTTTGTTGACAACATATCCTCACCATAATCAACCAAGGGTTCATAATGACCCATTTGAAAACTATTTCCATTAGCTAATTAGGCTCCTCCAATGACCCCGTCTACAACCTATCCAATCTTAAGGATATCATGTAGGATCTATGAAAACTTTTGTGCAAAATTCTTGTGGTAACCCTAAACAAATTGCAGATCCCCCATTGGAATAAATATGTTAGTGTGAAAGAAATTTTCTATAATTGAAGGAAACGAGGGTGGTATTTGATACAATTATGTGTGCTTGGGTCATGAGACCATTTAATATAATCTCTTTGGGTTCAACCCCATATTTTACCACTATCTCAAGGTGTCTCTGTGGCTTTAGGTTAGGCCCTCATGGGAATGGAACCTTGCATAATGGTGGAAAACTCCACACTTTCTACCATTTAATCCAATTACTTTGGGCACAATGATGCATATCATAATAACAATATGATGGATGTTATCAATCAGTGGGACTTCCTTCACAGTTATATGAAGCTTGAAGGGCTAGGCATCCATGATTAGGAAGTGTGAAAATGATTGCTCCTAAACCTAGGACTTCTCGAGTGATAATGTGTATTGGTAAAATATATGATAACCATGTTAAATAAATTGATACATGGAAAATAACTTCTAGCATAGATTCTCCCAATATACCAAAGTATCTCGTTACCTTCATAATGGAAACATAATTAGTTATTTGACCAAGAAGTGAAATAATATAACCTCATTTAATAACAACCCACACAGGCTATGAAGCTAACCATGTAGTGCTCATCAAAAATATAAACATGGCATAAAGAGGGAGGATGCAATGTCACATGTTTTGGGGTATAATATACTACATGATGTAACTACAATAGACTTTAAAAAGAGACACCACTCTGATTCATGGAAAATAGTGGTAACACATTTTGTCCACTAGGTCCATTGATTTTACTAGTGACTGGAATAAATGGTAAAGGCCTTTAGATTTAGTGCTGGGTTAATGGGGAATTGAGACAAGTGGTCAAAAGTATTGTTGAATCTTTGAATGTTCACACCATGAACAAATATTATGACGAAATTGTAATATGATGCTATAACAGTAAAGAGAAGAAAAACATGTAGGAATTTGAGGGTATCTGTGTTTTCAATGTTCTTAAAAAGGAAGAACTTGACTATCTAATGGTATGATTAATCAAAGACATTAGCTATATAGAGGACATGGTGGCTTCACCTTGTTGATCAATATCTTCCCACACTCATTCATAATGGAGGTTTTTAAATTATGAAAAACAGAGTTAATGTATTAAAGTTAATATATTGTAGGTATTGGGGGTGGCGGATGCGTGGTAGGGGGTTTATAGGTATTGAGGAATATAAAAAGGTTATTTAGTAAAAATAGGGTATATTCGTTAAAAATGAAGGTTATTTTTACCACAAAGATGTATTGGGAGGGGGTTCAACAAGAGGATTCTAGGAGGTTATCTAGTAAAATTATAGGTAAATTAACATCCCATGAACACAACTGCTATGACAAAAGTTGACTAAGTGGAGACTCTATGATAAGGATAAACTCAAAAAATTAATTTGGAATAAAATTACAATTATGCATAAACATTATAAATCTTATATAAACATAGTATCTACATAGATTTATTTGGTAAATTGCCCTATTAAATAAGTGCTTGCTTTTACCTTGACCTTAACTTCATATGTGATTATAAATAGAATATTTTTCATGTTATTTTTATTGTTTTATATTATTTTTCAATATAATAAAAATTAATGATTACAATATTGATTTTTTAATTTATTAAAATTAATATGATTTTGTTTTTTTTTTTTATTATAAAATTTTAATTTTTAAAATTAAATAAATGTATTTTTAATAAACATTAATCCTCAGATGGGGTGGTTATCACAAGTGAAGGTGGGGGGTGAGCTTCTGTTGTACCTCTTGGCCATACAATTGGTGACATGGTAGCACACCCCCTTAAATGTTCCATTATGAATATCAACTCTAGCATGTGGGTTGATCCTCCTTAGTTGTTTGACATACTACAAATGGTGCACCACCTTGCCAAATCTAGACCTCTGTCAAATTAACCTCCTATGGGATCCAACTTCAACCTCTAATCACCTGTCCTTGCCTTGTGTGGGTGAGAGAGACTCACCACCAACGAGTATGGCATTCAATGCAGAGGCATCAAAAATTTATTGCACTCATCATGGCGACATTCTTGGTCATCTAGACAAAGCGAGCAAATTCAAATTTCTAATTCTAGGGCTTTGGCGTTACAATTGTTTTTTAGACAAAGAAGCTCAACCTTGATAGTTAGGGCTATTTCACCTTCTCCTCGGTACAATCTTTGCAGTGCTCTCATTCTTTAATATTTCCCGTAGAAGCTCAAGGGAAGGAGCACCAACTCGGTAATGAGCTTTGCTCCATGGTGACTGCACTTTCCTCCCTCAAATATGACAAACATTTTAGTCCTCTTCATTGCAGTGATCATTGGATGAAGATCTATCCAGCTCCCTAGATTTGACTCATGCACTCTTCTTTTGGGTGGAATTATCTCAGAAATTGGGTTTCCTCTTTTTATGGCAGGTATCTCATTTTTCCTCTTTGGTTATCTCCTGCTCTCCTTTCTGGTGAGGCTCTTGTCTTAATTTTTTTCTCCTAGTGATGGCTAGGTTTTTGCTTCCTTGTTGCTGGTTGCAAAGCACTTTCTCTTCTGTGGATGCCTCATTCTCTCTTAGATCCCTTCTTCTGGAAAAACTCATTCTCTTAGGACCTATCCTTTACCAGCCTATCAGTCTTAGTTCATTTGCCTCCCTCTGTTGAGGTCATGGTCCTGGTTCAACCTTTTGGAAATTTCTTCCACTTCATTCCACCTTCGCCGCATTTCTGACAACCATCTCTTAGTTCTTTGGCCTTTTTTCTTCCCCTCATGCAACCACCATGCCCCATCAGAGAGTTCATTTCTACAAGGTGTTGTGTACTATCAAGAGTGAGCCAATCAAGACAACACGAGTAGAAGATTTAACAACTCGTTTCCGAAAATTCACCTTGCCCCTTATTCAGGAAGAACTCACTCACGTCGAAAGGGAACTAGCCAATAGTCTATAAATTCTTTCAAACATGGAGGTAATGACAGATTTCACTAATTAGGTGTCTGATACAGGGCACACATGTTGGCGTTTCAACCAATACATGCACAAAGTGGACCTGCACTAGCACATTAAGTTCTTATTAGGCAAAGTTTTAATGGATTGACATGCAAACAAAGAAGAACTCTAACTTTCCATGAAACATTTGCATTGACACATAACATACTTGGACCATCGACTAGAGCGCATTGAGAAGCACCTCAACATCCCCCCTGCTATTGGCTGCTCACCTGGCAGCAATAAGGAGCCGATCCAAGTTGTAGCAACATATTTGGACTCATTTTCTGAGTCTGCTCGCACTCATTATGTCTTTGGTTTATCAATTTCCTATTTCTCTGGATTTCTCTCATGGCCTCAAGGGTCCGTCTATCAATCCATGCATTTTGTATTTTGAATCTCTAGTTAGTGTCTTGTCCTTTGCCTCTCTCAAATGAGTTTATTTTTTAATTTGGTTGGGTTTCCATAGTAGCCGATTAACTTAAACCTTTTATCTTTTCATGTAATCTCTAGTTCATAAAGTAATATAAACTTTTATTCTATTTTATTTTTAATAAACATTAAATATCATTTTCATTATAAATAATATATAAAATTTAATAATATATTAGT
Source organism: Pinus albicaulis (assembly GCA_034641835.2). NCBI lineage: Eukaryota > Viridiplantae > Streptophyta > Pinopsida > Pinales > Pinaceae > Pinus > Pinus albicaulis. The sequence goes on from CM076575.1 coordinate 117,668,720, forward strand.
ACAAATAAATAACTAAATTATAATTTTTAATTAATTTGGCAATTCACTGCTTCCTCTACCCAATAGAATTCTACTTAATAGTTATGAAATTATTTTATTAATGTATATGCTTCCCTATTTAATTTTCCATTGAAAATGTTTATGGCATGGACTTCGCAGAGGAAATGGTCCAATGATATTTATTTTTATGTTTAAAAGTGTTTATAATATAAATTTGGAAGAAGTAGAATAATATGATAAAATGTTAATTTTTATATATTTTTTACATGGTGGGAAAACTTATCATAACTCAATTGTCAAATCAGCACTGAGGACAACCATCTCTCGCTGCTATCAACGAATGCAGGCTGACTCGCTACCATTATTCAAGAAAAACCACGCCACTTGGAATAATTTGTTGGTGGTCCATAAGGGGCAGGCTTTCACTCCTACAAGATGCCTTTGGGTCTTGGACTGTTAACGTGTTTCCTTACATCCAAGAAAGATGAACTTTTAGGCAAACAAAAGCAATTTTGTAACATACTCCAAACCCTTTTAATTTCCATACATAAAACTAACAAAACAATATATTTATATTTTCAAATATATTAATACTATAATTATAATAATAATAAATATTTTATAAATTAATCTAAGTTATTCAAAGATGGTACATACGATTTTAATATTCACTTTATTCTGTATATACTCTATCTAACTCTGACTTTTGACATGCGACTGTCTTCCACAACAATTCGAACTTTAATTTGAAAAAATGAAGCCTCCTTATCCTAACTGAATGGAGGGCGGTCACTGAAATCATGCGGTACCATATCAACTATGCCAACGTGACATGCCAATTGAATGGAGGGCACTCGCTGAAAGCACGCGACAGCATAACATTATGTCCACGTGTGCCGTTTAGACATGTGATCGTTTATAACTTATGTCCACGTGTGCCGTTTAGACATGTGATCGTTTATAACTTATGTCCACGTGTGCCATTTGACATGTGATAGCATATAACTTATGTCCATGTGTGCCCCATATAATTAATGTCCACGACCACGAGTATCTTTTGAGATGTGTGACAGCACACTGATGTCTACGTGTAACATTTGAGGCATGTGATATCATATAACTTATGTCCATGTGTTCCATTTGAGACCTGATGCATAATTCCTCCCACCGCCTCCTCTAATGTTTGTGAGAGGACAACCAATCCTAATGGTAACAATCAATAGTTGTTGTTTGGGCTAGAGTTCACACTTTTTCGATATTTAGGGAGTTTCGAGTTCCAATTGCAGAGTGAGTTCTACTCCCACGTTGTGAAATTTGAGTACCTACTATATAATTTTATAGTTCTATGTTTATTAAATTCTAAATTTATATCTATTTTAATAATATTAATTATTTTATTAAAATAGGTAAATAAATTTATTATATATTTTTTTCAAAAGAATAATACTTTTTATTTTTATTTATTTTTATTGTTGTTAGTGTATTAGCAAAATCATATACATATTCTATAAAGATAGGTTCAATACCACACCACACCATTCGAAAAAGACATGTTCAATATTACACCTATAGAAGAGTAGAATTAGAGAGATTTAACCTAAAAAAATTATTATATTAACATAATAAAATAAGTCAAAAGTATACATAGATCCTAAAAAGATACATTCAATACCATATATAATTAGGGAGATTTAATAAAAAAAATTACATCAATGTAACAAAACAACTCACATTTGTAACTTGAGAAGGAAAATTTAAACAAATATGTGGCTCAAGAGTCTATAAAATTGTTTTTTTTGTCAAGCAATAACTTGATCATCTTGGTGTTCTTCATAGATAAAATGGTTCACAAAGAGTAATAGGGTCTTCTTAGAAACAACATTTATTTGCATATTCAATTCTCGCAAATATGTGTAAATGAAATATCTTGGAAGAACACATAAAATGATTTCAATTGTTGTGCAAGTTGCATAAGGCCTTGATTGCAAACTTGTATTCTACTCTACATCTAGAGTATAACCAACTCCAAATCACCAAAGACCCGTAGTTGATGTACGTTCCTCTCAACAACACATTTGAGCATTACAAAAAGTGCATTGATCTCTCCCATATTATTAGTACCAACGAGGAAGTGATTTGTCGAGAAATGTAGAGTGAACCCCACACTACAAAGAGGAACATCTCCCTGACTTGCTCCATAAAAAAATCCCCATGCATTTACCTTATTAATATCGACCTCTTCTAATTAATAAGTAGGTTTTAGATTCCCCTAAAATTTTCCTTACGCTTAAATGCAACAAGTATGGGCAAGTATATGAATTTCTTGATATTGCATGTATCTAAGAAACACTTGTAACATTCCTCTACAATGCTTTGTCCCACAAATGCTTCAAGTTCAATTGTTCCTCAAGATGCTCCATTACTTTCTTGGTGAAGGGATAAGCTAAGAACAAATGAATCTTAGTTTCAATCTCATTAAAACATACATAATAGAAACCTAGTTCCACGATATTTCTCCTTTGAATCATGTCCTAGGTAAGTACTTAGTTCTTTAAAATGAGCTAGAAAAGAACTATGCCTTTCGATGGTGCCCTTGTCTTCCTAATTTCATTATACCACTAATGATTTTTCAATAGGTCAACCTCTTGCAATGAATTATAACCTAAATTTTTTCTATATTGTCCATCGGTGGTATTATAATTCCACATTAATTCAATGTTACCATGCTATAGTTTAACATGCGCTTTATTTAATTCAAAAATATATAATTTCTAATGTTGATGCCAAGTTGCATCCAACCCATTCTCTTATGCAGTAAGCCAACCTTGACTCCACATAGTAGTAGATGTTGGATTTCCAATCTTGTTTAACATACATTTACCAATTTCCTAATGACGAAGGATAAGCTTGCTTCCAAGAAAAATGTTTTGACAAAAGCCTATAATTGCATTAGCTCCAGTCCGGACCTGGTTACTTGAACACACCTTCCACACAAGTGTTTCCACACTATAGGGAAATCCAAAGTAAGGGCCTTATATTAATCAAATGAATTCATAATGTTTTTTATTTGGTTCGTGATATAATCCACAATCGATCGAAGGGAAACATATGTAGCAATTATAATATGTCTTCAAAGTCTATCATTAGATAGAAAACCCAAATAAATTTCACTAAAAGAGCCTTTCAGAACAAGATAATATTCTTCAACCCCCACCCTCAATTTTTTGGAGTGGTCACTTGCTTCCACTTAACAAGTTGGATACGAAAAAATCAACACTCCATTTCCACAAATCATTAAAACAAATTTCATGGATTTTGTTAAGGAATCACTGCAAAATAAAGGCTAATAGGTGCTAATACACGAGGATGAATTCAAGCACAACCTTTATAAGAACCAACTAACCCCTTCTACATATCCAACGATTGCACCAAAATTTGACCCACTTCTCCACCTTTGCCAATAACCATTTCTAGTCTACTATGCCATATTTATTGGGATTTATTATATAGCCAAGGTACTTGAAATCATCATGTTGGTAAAAATAAGGAAAGGTGAAAAGATCATCTAATTGTTGAAAAATGTTAAACTCCATTGATGGAAAATATATAGCTAAATTTTGCAGGTTGATTTCAATTACAATGCATCACATAAGGTATCAATGATATTTTTATAAATCAAGAAAATTGTTAACAAATAACAAATGTGTGAGATGGTTATTCCTACCAATTTGAATGCCCTAGATTTGATTTGTTTTCCTTGCTTCATATATAACATGATTGAGACCTTCTGTAATAAGTAGGAACAAATGAGATAATGGGAAGCCTTGCCTTGATGCATGCCTCTTGTTGAAGAATTTTGATACCATTTATCAAAACAACAAAAGAAGAGGACATCACACAACCCATTATGCAATTTACGAGTGGTAAGCCAAAACCCACTTGCAAGAGAAATAATGTCAAATAAGTTGAGGAGAAATGATCACATGCCTGAGAGAGATCAATTTTGAGGTGCATGTAAGTGATAAAACTTGTCATAGTTTAGTGATTAATATGTCACGAAGAAGATACTTATCATTGGTTGTTATATGTGAATGTGGATTAACTCATCACCATTAAAACCTAACTACCTAAAATAATTTGTTGGTGGTTTATAAGTGGGAATTTTTTAATTCTTGCCAAATGATTTGGTCGTGAGTTGTTAACCAATTTTCTTATATAAGAATAAGATGTGATTTTAACTAATTAGAAATAGTTTTAGGTCTTAATTTAAGATCAACAAACAATTTTAAATTAGATAATATATGCAAACTTAAAGTGCACCTGGTGATAATCCCTCAAATTGTAGGATTGTCTACTTTTAAAAAACACTTATTATATATATTTTAAAAACGCTTAATCTTAATCCTGCCAAGTTATAATTTAACTTCTTGCATATAAAATGCTATATCAACCATTTAAATTATACAATAAAGAAGAAATTATGGATTGTGGATTGATAAATAGTTAGAGGGAAAAAATAAACTAAGATATTATAAAGAGGTGGTCAATCCAAATATTGAAAATTTAAAAGTAGTATCTCTCTATCTTGGCTATTATAAAGAAGAAGATAAGCATTGCTAAAATAAAAACAAAATTTCATGACCTCCATTTTGAAATAGGCATTGGTCAGTGCCTAAAACACCATAAGATGGAAGAGTTTATGAGCATTGTGATACTAAGAGAGTCAAGTAATTATCTAGCTTATACTCAAACTAAATCTAAATTTCCAAATATTTATCACACTAACAACCTTCTCAACCTTTTAATTCAAAAAAACAACACTAATCTTGAAATTTATTACTTTTTAACCATAAAAATAAAATATTAAACACTTTATAATATTTTCTTTTACCTTCTTAAAATTAATGATGGGGCCCAGCCTCAAACCCAAATCTGCTTCACAGTATGTAAAAGAACCTTACACAGGTCTCGAAAATTAATATTATATGATGGGTTTAATCATACATTATAACATTACAATGTGGATTGAGATTGATTTAAAATATACGTTCAACATTACAATGTGGATTTGATATGAACCATCGTTCTTGAGTTTTTCATAGTCCGTATGATATGGTAGCAGTCGGTTTGATTTGCAATTTATTAGAGTTTGATTAACCCGTCCTGTTGATTTTTTTGAACTGACATCTGTCAGAACTCCTCGATCTTTTCCCTTCTCGCATGGCAAAAAACCCTATCCTTTTCAACTAACACTCATTTTTCACTTCACTTGTTCCTCTATGAGGGTTTCGCTTTGCATGTTACTGTGAGGGTTTTGTTCTGTATTTGTTCCGCCAAACTAGTCTTTTGTTCAGCTTTTTCGATCTGTAACTGTGGCAACTTGTGGCCAAATTATTTCAACGATGCTCAACAAACTTTCGCAACTGGTATTCCTTTGTCTTCTATGCTTACTTGTCTCTGTCGTTTATTGTTTGGTCCGGTGTTTATTGTGTGCTTCACCACTGTTCTAAGAAGGTTTGTAACTTATTATTTCTGTTTCTACAGGTCGAATCCTCTATGGGTTTATTTCGGTGCTTGTCTCAGTTCAGCTCGGCTCCGAAAGGTAATTTATCCTTCTATGCTTCAATTCTCTTCGCGTCTTTATTCGACTCTAACATTCTGGCTCCTTGTGAGTAGGCCCTGGCGGGTTTCGATTAAAATATTCACTTCAGCTATGTTTCTTCGCCCAGGTAACAAATCTTTACAAATTTCTCATTTTCTCTTGTTTAAATGTCAATGCTGTGTATGCAATTTCATTTGGCACTTATTGTCTTTGTTGCTCTGCAGATAACTACAGGTTCCATCCGCTCCAAAATTTCTGGTCCGAACGTTTATCGACCCCCAATCTTAAATGGGTAGGGTCTCTTCCTTCTATTTGTCTCTGAGATTATAATTTTTCCTATGAAGGAATAGGGTTTGGTCCCTCGTCTTCTTGTTGCAGACCTGTTGAATTTCTTCAATCTGTCGAAGTCTTCCTCTGTGTGAAAAAGACTAGGGTTTATGAAACATTCTCGGTCCTTTCGTGTATTCGTCGATGGATTTGTATTTTGTTAGAATGGCTGTAAGTTTTTTGGGTTTTCGAAACCCCAACTGTAACTTATTCTGTAATCTTGAAATATAATTAAAGGTAGTTTTATAGTCCCACGAGACTTTTTCAACAGAGACACTTGTATTTGCAAAACAATATAAAATCTTTTTTATGAAATTCTGCTTGTCTGGAAAATGTTTATTATACTTGGGAAATGAATGTATGTTCGACGTACGTGATTGCTTGTGGAAATATTTCGTTTGTATGAAACTGCCCGAGTTCTTTATATTCAATTCGTCGGTCACTATTATATGCTTCAACACCTGTATTGTAAGAGCTTCAGTCTACGAATTTGTTCAATCATTCTCAACGCTTGTGCATTATTGCCTCCTTTCGTTCTTGCTACAGTCTTGAAATAAATGGTTATTTTTTACATGCAATAAAATATCAATTAGACAGTAAAGTAATTTTCATTAGTAGTTGGCTGCAATATTCTTTTGTGACTCAGATGGTTCCTGAAACAAAACTCTGTTTCTGTTTTGTTATTTCTCTCTCCTTGATAAAAAAAAAATCGAACCCTACAGAAAGTGTCTTCTTTCCTTATGTATCATTGTAGGCAATAGTTTTCAGTTGAAACTGTCAACCATTTAATTACAACTACATTCTTGACTATGTTCCTTTCATGTAAGAATTAATTTCTAAATTAAAAGAAATTTTTTTAAATAAACCTACAGAACTTAATTAACTTCTTAATCCTAATGACAATTTCCTAAGATAAAATTAAAATTTACAGGTTCAATGACCTGTCAGAAATCAAATGTAACAGTGAGATAAAAACCTGTCCTTTTTGTCTACCATGAGTTGGATGCTCCTGCATCAGACTCCCGAGGTAACAAAAATTCATGGCTCCGTTCCATGAGATCTTCAACATAATAGCATTCCTTCTGTATTTGCGCTACGTCAAGCCACAAACTGTCCGCAATGGGACGGTTCTTCCACTTGACAAGGTATCGTAAATATTCCTTCCCGCGAGTGCGCTTGGATACATGTGTGTCGAGAATGCTCTCGATCTCAAGGGGTTGCGTCGTAGGAATTTGCCTCATCCAAGAACCACTGTCAAATTGGGTGTCCTGTTCTGGCCATGCTGCCTTTTCGGCTTCAGGACTAGCAGTATATGGAAACAGATCTGCCACATTAAAAATGGGCGATATACCTATTCCTGGTGGCAGCTGTAATTCATAGGCATTGGCAGAGAATTTTTGAATAATTTTACAGGGACCAATATTTTTAAACTTCAGCTTGTTATATTCTCCCTTAGGAAAATGTTCCTTGCGTAAATGTGCAGGAACTTCGTCCCCTAAATTAAACTGAACTTCCCGCCTCTTCAAATCTGCTTGCTGCTTGTACTTTTGACTGTTGTCCTACAATTTTTTCTTCACCTGCTCATGTAAATCGCTCATTTCTTGGGCGAAATCTTCCCCATCAACACTTCTTCTTTCAAGCTTTCCCAAATCCTGCAGTTCATGCACTCCGCGAGGATGCATGCCATACAGAACCTGAAAAGGACTGTAGCATGTGTTGCGATTTAGCGAATCATTATAAGCAAATTCCGCTTGAGCAAGTACACGATCCCACATCTGTGAATTTTCACCAATTAAACTTTGTAGCAGGTTTCCCAAGCTCCTGTTCACCACCTCCTTTTGCCCATCAATCTGTGGGTGATATGTAGAGCTGAAATTCAGCTGAGTGTCCAACTTCTTCCACAGGGTACGCCAAAAATGTCCTGTAAACTTCACATCCCTGTAAGAAATAATGGACCTCGGCAGGCCATGCAATCTGACGATCTCTGTGAAAAACAAGTGTGCTACGTAAGTGGCATCACTGGTTTTCCGGCAAGGAATAAAATGTGCCATTTTAGAAAACCTGTCTACTACCACCATCACCGAGTCAAATCCTCTCTGCGTCTTGGGCAGACCCAAGACAAATTCCAAACTAACTGAGTCCCATGGTCTACTTGGAATAGGCAGTGGCGTATAAAGTCCTAAATTCTGGCTGTGTCCCTTCGCCAGTTGGCACATTTTACATCTATTCACATACCTCTACATGTCTCGTCGCATCTTTGGCCAGTAATAGAAATGTCCGAGTTGTGATAACATCTTGTCTATACCGAAATGTCCGGCTAACCTCCACTGTGCTTTTCCCGAATAATGTTCTCCCTCATTGAACAGTCGGGAATGCATAACTTTCCTCCTCTGAATAACAATCCTTCCTGCAAATTATAATCCAGCCATGGACTATTGTTCCTCAGCAAATGATTTTGGCAGGCTTCATAAGCCTCTTTAAACTATGCATCTGTGCAATACAAGTCCTTCAAATGCTCAAATCCCAGCACTTGTATCGTACTCTCCTGTAAGAGCAAAGCTCTTCTCCTTAACGCATCTACCACCTTGTTGGCCTATCCACTAATGTGTTTCAACACAAATGTGAAACTCTGCAAGTACTCAACCCATTCTGCATGCTTATGGTTCAGCTTGTGTTGCTGCATAATATACTGTAATGCATAATTATAAGAAAATAAAACAAATTCATTACCTAATAAATAATGTCTCCAATGCTTCAGCGCTTGGGCGACAGCATAAAATTATTTATCATAGGATGAGTACTTTTGTTTGCTTTCATTTAGCTTCTCACTGAAGTAAGTGACCGGCCTGTCCTCTTGGCTAAATACTGCCCCAATGGCTGTACCACTAGCATCACAACGAACTTGAAAAATTTTGTTAAAATCAAGCAACCTCAAAATCGCTTTTTCAATGATCTTCTTCTTCAAAGTCTGAAAAATTATCTCTGCTGCTTCTGTCCAACAGAAAGGCTAATTTTCCTTTTTGATTGTATCCAACATAGGTGCACATATTCCACTAAAATCTCTGATAAATTTCTGGTAAAAAATTGCTAACCCATGAAAACTTTGAACCTCAAACAGATTCTTTGGGGATGGCCAACTAACTGTAGATGCAACTTTTTCTGGGTCCATCTTTAGCTCATTCTCTGCAATCACAAAACCCAAATAAACCAATTCTTTCTGAAAAAAGTACATTTCTTCAGATTTATCAGCAGCTTGTCCTGCTGCAATTTTTCCAATACACTTCGAACATGTCGAAAGTGTTCTTCTTTCGTCTTACTGAAAATCAAAATATCATCTAGATAAACAATCACAAATTTCCCAATGAAATCTTTCAGCACTTCGTTCATTAGGTGCATAAATGTACTAGGGGCATTACTCAAACTGAATGGCATTACCAGCCACTCATACAACCCTTCATTTGTCTTGAAAGCTGTTTTCCATTCATCCCCTTCTCGAATTCGAATCTGGTGGTAGCCACTCTTCAGATCGATATTAGAGAAGTACACTGCTCCACTCAAGCAGTCCATCATGTCATCCATTCGTGGCAATGGGAACCTGTATCTAATAGTAATTTTATTGATAGCTCTCGAATCTATACACATCCGCCATTCTCCACCCTTCTTAGGAGCTAAAACTGTTAGAACTGCACAGAGGCTCAAACTTTCCCTTATCAACCCTTTGTCTAGCAGTTCTTTTACCTGCTTCCTAATCTCTTCATTGTCCTTAGGACTCATCCGGTACGCTGCCTTGTTTGGTAAACTAGCTCCTGGTATAAAATCGATATGATGACTGATACTTCTTTTAGGAGGCAAATCATCCACTACAATGTCACCAAAATCTTGCAACATATCTTGGATTTCCTTTGGTAAATCTGTAATTTTTGTATGCAATATTACTGTTTTTGGCCTCCTTACAACAACAAACTTAATTTCATTATCCTCGATCCGTTTTAAGAATTCTTTGACTCCACTGGTCTCTGTTGTCTCTTCTTCCTTGATGGGTACAAGCGTATGCTTAATCCCATCCTTGAAAAACTTGTAACAGTTTGTCTTCCCATTGTGTACCACCTTCCTGTCATACTGCCATGGTCTCCCTAACAGTATATGAAACATGTCCATAGGCATAATATCGCAAACAAATTTATCCTTATACCTACCAATATGGAACTCAACTTCACATTGCTCATCAACTAACAGTTGATGCCCTTTTTGTAACCACGAAACCTTATAAGGAGTGGGGTGTTTTAGCCTCTTCAACCCCAACTTCTCCACCATTTCTGTGGCTACCAAATTGTCTGTACTTCCACTGTCAATTATCAGTTTGCAACACTTACCATGTGATTTGCAAACTGTCCGGAATAAGGATTTTCTTTGATCCGACTCAACCACCTCTTTTGCTGGTTTCAACAACACTTTATTCAGCACCAAAGCCTCCCCTGTTTCGGGTGCATTCTCTACCTCTTGGGGTGGTGCTTCTGCTTCCTCCATCTGGGCAACATAGGTTCCTCTACCTCCTTCTGGTTCACCCTCAGGACAGTCATAAGACTTGTGCCCCCACTTATGGCACCTATAACACTGGACAACAGCTCCTCTGCCTCTGCCATTACCTCTTCCACGCTGGTATGGTATTCCCCCTCTAGTGTTATTGTCTCTTTCTGTTGTTCCTGGAGTCTTGGAACTGCTGCCTTCATCACTAGGATTGGCAGCTCTACCTCTGCCAAAAGCTCGTCCTTTTCCTCTGCCATATCCTTCTCCTCTTCTGGCATTTTGCTTCCTATTTATCTTCTCCTCTGCTTTTAAGGCACACTGATATGCCTCATCTATGGTTTTGGTTGAGAGAATACTTATTTCATCTAGTATTTCCCCCTCAATCCATTTACAAACCTTGCTGTCTTTTCAGGGGTGTCTTCTACATAGCCAGCTCTCAAATTCACTCTTTAGAATTCTTCCGTATATTCCTTAACAATCATCCCCCTTTGTCTCAGATTTTGTACCTGCCTGTACATCATAATCTGGTAATCCTTGGGTAGGAATTTACCCTTCAGTTTGGCCTCCATACTGGCCCACTTCTTTATAGGTTTCTTATTCAACCTTTTCCTCTCTGCCTGAACACTATCCCACCATAAGGACGCATGTCCTTTCAACTTGGTGGCAGCGAATTTTACCCTCTTATATTTGCTGATCTCTTCATAATCAAAATATTTGTTCAGATCACTAAGCCAATCCAGCAACACATCTGCTGACAAATTTCCATCATAAGTAGAAAGCTCATGCTTCGGCATACTACTTGCTAACAAAACTGACCTAAACATTCTAAGTTCAGGTCCTTCTCCATCTGAACCATCTATTGTCTCTGCAGCTTCTTCATCACTGTCATCTCCTCCCTCAGGATCCCTTCTTCTTCCTGCTTCTACCGCCGCTAATTAGGCGTTAAGGATCCGGATCTCTTCCCTCAGTCCTTCATCTACTGCTCTGCGTAAACCTCTTCCTCGACCTCATCGACCAACCTCCATTTCTACTAATCACAGCCCTGCTCTGATACCAAAATTTGATGGGGCCCAGCCCTCAAACCCAAATCTACTTCACGGTATGTAAAATAACCTTACACAGGTCTCGAAAATTAATATTATATGATGGGTTTAATCATACATTATAACATTACAATGTGGATTGAGATTGATTTAAAATATATGTTAAACATTACAATGTGGATTTGATATGAACCATCGTTCTCGAGTTTTTCGTAGTCCGTATGATATGGTAGCAGTCGGTTTGATTTGCAATTTATTAGAGTTTGATTAACCCGTCCTGTTGATTGTTTTGAACTGACATCTGTCAGAACTCCTCGATCTTTTCCCTTCCCGCACGACAACAAACCCTAGCTTTGTCAACTAACACTCATTTTTCACTTCACTTGTTCCTCTCTGAGGGTTTCGCTCTGCATGTTACTATGAGGGTTTTGTTCTGTATTTGTTCTGCCAAACTAGTCTTTCATTCGAATTTTTCAATCTGTAACTATGGCAACTTGTGGCCAAATTCTTTCAACGATGCTCAACAAACTTTCGCAACTGATATTCCTTTGTCTTCTATGCTTACTTGTCTCCGCCATTTATCGTTTGGTCCGGCGTTTTTGTCTAATTCGCCACTGTTCTAAGAAGGTTTATAACTTATTATTTCTGTTTCTACAGGTCGAATCCTCTGTGGGTTTCTTTCGGTGCTTGTCTCAGTTCAGCTCGGCTCTGAAAGGTAATTTATCCTTCTATGCTTCAATTCTCTTCGCATCTTTATTCGGCTCTAACATTCTGGCTCCTTGTGAGCAGGCCCTGGCAGGTTTCGACTAAAATCTTCACTTTAGCTATGTTTCTTCGCCCAGGTAACAAATCTTTACAAATTTCTCGTTTTCTCTTGTTTAAATGTCAATGCTATGTATGCAATTTCGTTTGGCACTTATTGTCTTTGTTGCTCTACAGAAAACTACAGGTTCCGTCTATTCCAAAATCTCTAGTCCGAACGTTTATCGACCCCCAATCTTAAATGGGTAGGGTCGCTTCCTTCTATTTGTCTCTGAGAGTATAATTTTTCCTATGAAGGAACATGGTTTGGTCCCTCGTCTTCTTGTTGCAGACCTGTTGAATTTCTTCAATCTGTCGAAGTCTTCCTCTGTGTGAAAAAGACTAGGGTTTATGAAACATTCTCGGTCCTTTCGTGTATTCGTCGATGGATTTGTATTTTGTTAGAATGGCTGTAAGTTTTTGGGTTTTCGAAACCCCAACCTTGTAACTTGTTCTGTAATCTTGAAATATAATTAAAATTTGTTTTATAGTCCCACGAGACTTTTTCAACAGAGACACTTGTATTTGCAAAACAATATAAAATCTTGTTTATGAAATTCTGCTTGTCTGGAAAATGTTTATTATACCTGGGAAATGAATGTATGTTTGACGTACGTGATTTCTTGTGGAAATCTTTCGTTTGTATGAAATTTCCCGAGTTCTTTATATTCAATTTGTCGGTCACTGTTATATGCTTCAACGCCTGTATTGTAAGAGCTTCAGTCTGCAAATTTGTTCAATTGTTCTCAACGCTTGTGCGTTATTTCCTCCTTTCGTTCTTGCTACAGTCTTGAAATAAATGGTTATTTGTTACATGCAATAAAATATCAATTAGATAGTAAAGTAATTTTCATTAGTAGTTGGTTGCAATATTCTTTTGTGACTCAGATGGTTCCTGAAACAAAACTTTGTTTCTGTTTTGTTATTTCTCTCTCCCTGATAAAAAAAAATCGAACCCTACAAAAAGTGTCTTCTTTCCTTATGTATCATTGTAGGCAATAGTTTTCAGTTGAAACTGTCAACCGTTTAATTACAACTACATTCTTGACTATGTTCTTTTCATGTAAGAACGAATTTCTAAATTAAAAGAAAAACTTTTAAATAAACCTACAAAACTTATTTAACTTCTTAATCCTAATGACAATTTCCTAAGATAAAATTAAAAGTTACAGGTTCAATGACCTGTCAGAAATAAAATGTAACAGTGAGACAAAAACCTGTCCTTTTTGTCTACCCTGAGTTGGATACTCCTGCATCAATTAACCCCATAGTATTGTATCTCAATAAACATTATATAATTCTATTATGACATATATTTAAAAAAATAATAACTTCAAAAATTTTAAAAATATTATTTTAAAAATAATTTTATATAAAAAAATAATATTATTATATAAAAATATTATTTAAAAAATATTTTTCTATGCCAATAATCCTTTATTCTTGGGTTTAAGGAAGAAAAGTATTAAAAAAAGAGATTTTGATATTGAAATTTGATTATACTTTTATTTCATTTTTATATTCAGTATGTGTGTAGCTATATGTATATTTTGTGAGTATGAAAATGGTTATGTTTTATATGTTATTTGAAACCCAAGGTAAATTTTTATGTTTTGGTTTTTTTTTTTGGGAACGTGGTGATATAATTTTGGTAAGATTATATTGTTTAGTTATTGAATTGAGAGAGTCTTTACAATTTAATTTAATATGAGAGAGTTGTTGTCATGTACATTGACATTTCAAAATAATGAAATAATACTTATATTAAAAATAGTAAAAACAAAAAAATCAATAAGTGTCATAAATAAAATACTTCAATTTCTATCTTTATTTTACATTAATTTTATATAGAGACATAATATAATTGAAAGTAAAAAAAAATAATTGACTTTTTAGTATGAAGGAAATATATAATTTTTTATTATTTAATATGGAGTTACCCGATAGCATAGAGATAAACATATTATTATTGATATTATATGATGTTTAATTTATTTTATATTCAATTGATGTGTAATATTTAAAACAAAAATATATTATTAACAAAAAAGTTTCAATGTGGGCCATAAATCAAATATTTCAATATGTATTTTTAGTAAAAGATTTTAAGAGAGAGAGGGGTATTATTCTATTAATAAGTTCTTTCTAATTAAGGTTAATTTCTTCAATGTTTAATTACGTCGTAAGACTTTCTTATTTGAAAACAACTCCCCTAGCTGCCATTGTGTCCACGTCTGAGCCATTGGATCAAATGTTAGACGATTGAAATGTTTTAGGCCATTAGATCTACAAGTAAATAATTTTATATATATGTTTTTTATAATGTTAGTTTTTTTTCTTTTTAATAAGTTAGATTGAATTTAGGTTTTGGTGAATTTTGAGTTAAAATGTTGTTATTATTACACAAAAATAAAAATAAAAGTAAATAAAATAAAAAGATTGATATAATGTAATGAACATTTTAACTAGTTCAAAATACAAAAAAAGGATGAATAAGTGGAGTTGCCACCCAAACAGGAAACCAACCTAAACATGCAGGTGCTAAATGTGAGAGGAAAAAAAGATAAGGTGATGAGAAGATGAAGGATGATGGAAAGAGAAATGGTGCCAAAAAATGATGTGGTGTTGGCGGGCTAATGAATGACAAAAGAGATGATAAAATGATAATTGTCGTAAACCCCAGCAACGAGCAAACTCGTCCCCAACAACGGCGCCAAAAAATTATGTCACCCAGATTGTACAGGCACCATGAAAACGCTCAAGACTGGGGTTGTCACTCTGATCCCTGCCCACTCCGTTCAAGTTGTCTCCCAACAACAGGCTATGGGGGATAGAACAAGTTGGAAACCAACTTGCTTGGGAGTCATGGATGAGTGGCCTAGCCACTTGGTTGAATTTAAGCAAAGTTATCGATTAGATTAGATTATTTATTATGAGACCAGTGCCTTAATGGAGTCACAAATCCTTGTTTTTAGTAAATTAATACCAAATGACCAGATGGACACCTGTTGCTTGAGATGATTGAATAACTTAGATGAGATGCAATACTTGAGACCTAGGTGTGATGCAGTGAAATAATCGAATAAAATAAATTTAAACTATAAAAACAGCTCATGGTATTGACCCATCGTATTCATGTGGAATGTAGTTTATTTAAAAGGGGAAATTAAGATGGCCTAGATCAATATTAGCTTTGGATCTACCAAGAGCCAAGAGGGATCAAATGTCTTGATATGAAAACCTCTTCTAGAGTGGAAAGAGAATTGATCCTTATGATAAATAATATAGATCTAAACTAATTATTTAATAAGATTATTTATAAATATTTATAACCATTATTCTTTTGAAATTTTACTTAATAAAATGTATCTAAATTTTCATACATCCAAATATACATAGTTTTTCTTGTTCTATATTATTTTTGTTACAGCAATTTTATTATTCCAAAAATACATGGTTTTTTTTGTTGTATATTATTTATGTTACAACTTTTTTATTATTCATGAGCAATATTTATTTAATATATGAAAAATATAATTAAGAATGAAAATTTTAAAATATGTGATTTTTTTTTTTTTAAATTTCCAAATTATTTCAAAGGACATGATTTATCTTGAGCAATAATGATGAATGTTCATAATTCTCATTTACCTTCACCTCTTTGGAATTTCTAATGCCCAATAATTGAACTATATTTCTTAAATATTTTTGCTTTAAAAATATATTTAAGAATTAAGCTTTTGCTATGATAGATATAATTTGAAAAAGATTTTTGATCACCCAATTTACTTTATCTTGAACTGTTCATCCATGAATTAATGGACTCATTTCTTCAATTTTAATTGATTCTATACTACCAATTGCACCATATGTTGCAAAGGAAAGCAGTAATCTAGGAAAGAGTAGTATAGAGGAAATGAGTAGTATAGAGGAAAAAATATGTAGAAGTCTTTCTTCTTCTATCCCTCTCATGATAAGTGAGCGATTTGATGCTTTTCTGACCTCAACATTGCCATCAAACATATCAATGGAGTATCCTTGATGACGGATGTGGACCAAAGACAACAAGTTTCTCCTCATATCTGGGAGGTATAGAACCTCGTATAGAAGAAAGTCTAGAAGACCATGCAACTTAAGCTTGATTATGCCAAGCCCTGATGGATTGAATTTTGATTTGTCTGCAAACTATACTTCTCCATCAACCTTGTCAGTAAATTCTTCAAAAAAATATTTTCTAAAATCATGTGGTATGTTGCTCCTGAATCTAGCAACCAATCATTTCTCCAAGAAGCAAGTGAAGCATTAAACAAGTCTTCAATTACTCCAATATTACAATGTGCACAACACAATGAGCAGATTCAGGTGCTTTATCTTTATGTTTGTCGTAAATTTTACATATGGATTCATTTCTTTCTTGCTCAATTAAGTCCCAAGGCAGCTTACATGTGGATGCATCATGTCCATCTCTATTGCAGTGTATGCAATGAAGATCAGATTTTTCACTTTAAACTTATTTGCCCTCATGCCTCTAAAATTTCTTCTTCCTCGTCCTATTTGAACCCCTCTCCCTCTAGAAGAATCTTGAGCATGATTCTTCTCTCTATGTGAAATACATACAACTTCTTCAGAAGATTGAGGAATTGTCTTCTTCCCAAAATCCTTTTCTCTCTCTGCAAAATTTTTCTCAAGGGAGTCAAAGGTAATCTCCTTGAGGTTTCCACTTGCTTGCAATGACTCAAGATAATGTGAGTAAGTGGGATATAATGCCTTGAAATAAGCTATGAGATGTATGTCAATTTCAACACCATTGTTTTTAATGGCATGCATGATAGATCTTACTTCTGATGCTAAAGAAATAGGGTCATAATTTTTCAATTCAAGGCTAAATATTTTAATCATCAACTGAACACCTTCAAGTTCTGAATGTGAGTCATAGAGTTCTTTCAACTTCTTCAAGGCTTCATAAGCATTTGAAAATGGTGTAATATGGCGACTCACCTCTTCCTTTACAGATGTTGCAATCAAGGCATAGGCATTTCTATTTTTTTTGGCCCAAATGGAAATTTCCTTGTTTGTTGTAGGCTTTGCAGGTGCATTTTCTCCTTCTCCTTCACATATTGCTCTCCACAACTCATTAAAAATGAGAGTGTGTTTAATATTTCTTGACCATTCCAGATATTTCTCTTTGCCATAGAGAACCACTCCCACAATAGATATGAGTGAATGCATTATGATATGTTTTTTAAATGAAAAATTACTCTCCTTCCACTATGCGAACTATTTTTTTTTTGCAGAGGTATTATCTAGGGGAGGGCTTAACTAGGGGAGGGTTTATTTGGGGGAGGGATGATCTGGGGGATGGATTGCTTGGGGGAGATGCTACCAGTGGGAGGGAGCACATGAGGGTGCAGGAAGTGCCATAGGAGGGCCAATTAAGGCCAGCCACGGGAGGGCCGAGTAAGGCTAGCTACAGGAGGGCCGAGTAGTGTGGGAGGTTCCATGGGAGGGTTGAGTAAGGCCATCCATGGGAGGGCATGTTGTTATGGGAGATGGCGAGTGGAGAGGGTTGGGGAGTGTGAGGCCCAACGCAGAGAGGGGTCGAGCGTCGAGGCTTCCAAATTATATTTGTGTATATCGTTGAGGCTGACTTCCAAATGGTTTCGCTTGGGTCCACTGTGCGAGGAGACTGCGAGGCCAAAGTGGAGGGTCGAACAATGTGAGACACTGAGGACGAGCATTGCATAATGGAGAGGCCATGCGAGGTGGAGCACACAATGGGTATTACTTGTAGAGAGGGAGTCAAGAAATGTGATAATGCAACCACAACAAAGATCTTGGGTATTGTAACAAAGTATGACTTTCATAGCTTGGTGGTCAAAAAGTGGGAGGTATATTGTGTATGGTGGTATGCGAGTATTGCATTTAGTGTATTGCTGAGGGAGCCAACACAGGTGGGAGGGGCATTATTGCTAGATTGGAGGTGCAGTGAGCGTTAGAGGTTCGCTGAATGTGTAATGCAGTGGGGAGGCCGAGAGTGGCCGATAGGAAGTCGACAGTGAGAGAGGGGAGAGGAATGCGCAGAGAGTGTGCCAAGAATAAATTTTTCAGTGGGCAGTGGGACAGTTCTGCGAGGAATGAGCAGAGAGGTAGATATGCCAGGAGCAGGAGGGAGTTACAATGGTAAGAACGCTAGAAAGAGAGTTGGCTCTGATACCATGTCAAGCTAGGAGGTAACTCCACCAAAAAATTGACTTTATTTTCATTAAGGATGCATATAAATATATACATGGAGGTGAGACTCTTGGGATTCATCTCCTAGTGTGAAGACCTAATCTAGGAATTATAACTAAACCAATATATCATTGAATTTAAACACACATGAAGGAGAATAACATATTTCTATCTCAACATTTATTTGATGATAATATACAAGTAAAATTTATTTACAACATATTAAACAAATTCATTTCCTTTTTATTTCAGTAATTTATATAAGTAATTAGCAATCGAAGAATACATGTATCACTAGCTTGGTTGAGATGCTCCTGATTTTGTTGAGACACTCCTGTTGGGATACTCGACTAGATTTACCACCTAGCCAACTAGGATTGATTTCCTAGCCCAGGGAACCTCCACAGGCTCCCTAGCCCTCTGAGCCCAAGTCCAACCAGCTGTAGTGTGTCCAAGTGGGAATCAACACCCTCCAACTCCAACAATACCAATAATCCTCCTCGATGCCAAAACAAGACCAAAATCCTCCACAATGCCAAACAAGACCAAAATCCTCCCCTTTCCTTTCATCATCCTTCCCTTTTATATCTTTTCCTCTCATCCACTTCAAATACTTGTCATTAATTTCATGACTACCCCCCCATCCTTCTCATTTATTAACATTGAATTTCCTACCATATATATATATATATATATATATATATATATATATATATATTATTCAAAAATAAATGGGAGAAGACCAAAATGTAAATTGAGATGACATATTGGATGTACAAAATCTAGATATTTGATTTTAGAATTAAATGAGGGAAGGCCATACCTTATCTACAAGTTAAATTGAGATGACATATTGGATGTACAAAATCTAGATATTTTATTTTAGAATTAAATGAGGGAAGATCATACCTCACTTAAGATTTGATTTGAGAAGACATATTAGAAATGAAATAAATAATAAAGTTCATACCAGTAAAAATAAAATAAAATTACAATTTCACAAGTGTAGATATTACTCAAAAATTATAAGTCATTATTTAAAAAATTAATTAAAAGCTAATCAAAATTTTTCTTATGGGATCAAGTTGGGAATTACATACACCCCTCCTTCAAAAAACTTCATCCTGAAGTTAGAGTGAAAATGACACAATGATTTTGAAGATAAGGAATAAAAAATAGAGATAGATATAGTAGTAAAATTAAGTCAAGCAATGATACCACCTCCCATCAAGAGTCCCCAATCTAACTTATAACCTCCTATCCTTCCTAACCTACTTCTGCTCCCATCCTATCCATCCTCTGCTGCAATATACTATGGCATCGGCTATACCGATCTAACCACTAATAAAACCAATATGATGGAAGCGTCGACTATATCGACCTAACTTCCCTAGCAGGCAACTGGCAACCATCATCACACGTCTAGGGGATCATGTCCATCACTATACTCCCACGATTCCAGACTTGGAGGTTACACGATGGGAAACTCCTCCACCCCTCCTCAAAAATAGGGTCAACACCCTAATATGGACCACACTACAACGATGGTTGGATACTTGTCATCAAATAATCCAGTCAGGTAGTCTTATCACCTGTATCAGTTACACTTTACCCATGTCATAATAGTGCATATCAAGTAGATACAAAATGTAATAGAAAAATGTACAACATACCATTCTTCGTCAGATATGTCAATGTTTCCCATTGGGAGCGTAGATATTGGTTATCATATAGTTCTTTCCAATCTGCAAGTTAGTTCTCATTCATGCATATACATAACAACCAAAAACATATATAGATAAGTGATCTTAATCCTCATGTTATGAAGTCCAACATCCATGTCCTAAATTTTTACTTCATAAGGCATACTAGAAATAAATATTACATTAGATAAATCACAATTTTGATAAGTCATTCATTAGATAAATCATATCCCCGTAAGCCATATGTCAAACATCAATAACTCTGAGAAGTCATATATTAGATAAATCATAACCAAGTAAATCGTACATCAGGTAAATCGTACATCAAATAAGTCATACAAAAATATTTTAATCAACAATACCTAATATATCTATTGATTTATATAAGTAGTTTCATTTGTCCAACTAAAATGTAACAATATTACATAGTGTTCATAAAATAACATGGAACTACAAAATAGTGTCTTAGCATAAGTAGTTATCTAAGTCAAAATGGGCATCACAGAGGCTTGAAAAGTGAGGGGTAGTCATGATGTATAGTCTTTGCATCCTCCCAGGTAGTAGATCCTAGGCTATACTTGTCCCACTGGACCTTAACCTGGTCCACCATGCGACATCTGACATGTCGAACCCTATGGTCCAATATGCGTAATGGTTCGACCATTATGGTTCCCACGTCCCAGACTCGCAATTCCCTCCAATCTAGTTTGTGAAATTAATCAGAAACATAATGTCGTAAAATAGATACATGAAAAACATCATGAGTTTTATGCAAATGGGGTGGCAGTACAAGACGATAGGCAACTGGTCCAATCTTCTCCTTGATTCTAAAAGGTCCTATAAACCGAGGTGACAACTTTGTCCCTTTCCCAAACTGTATGGTGATTTTTTTGGGTCGAATATGAATAAAAACTTGGTCCCCTACTTCATAACTACGATCAGTTCTATGTGCATCGGCATAACTCTTCTGTCTATCTTTTGCTTCCTTTAACCTTTCTCGAATCTTTCTTACCTGTTCCTCCATTTCTTGTACCAACTCTAGCCCAACTATTACTTGGTCCTCTAACTTTTCCCAACTCAATGGTGTCCTGCATGGCCTCCCATACAGAGCTTGACAAGGAGGCATCCCAATGGAACTATAGTAACTATTATTATAGGCAAAATCTACGAATGGTTAGTACCTTTCCCACTGAGTCTGATTATCCATGACGTACATTCTGAGCATGTCTTCCATAACCTGATTTACTCTTTTAGTCTGTCCACCTATTTCTGGATGATATGAAGTGCTCAGGTTCAATTGACTCCCCAATGTTGACTGCAAACTTGTCCAAAAACCAGATGTAAAGCAAGATTATCTATCAGAAATGACCTTTGTAGGTATACCATGTAGTCGAATAACTGCACTTATAAAAACTCATGCCACATCAGTAACATCATAAGTATCTCTTATCGGGATGAAATGGGTACTTTTGGTTAATTTATCAACTACAACCAATATAGCATTGTGCCTCTGTGAAGTGAGTGGAAAACCTACAACAAAATCCATAGAAATGACCTCCCATTTAGACATAGGGATGTCATGCGGTTGTAGGAGTCCTGCTGGATGGCGATGATGTTGGGAAAAATACTGAGAGGGGGGGGGGTGAATCAGTATTTACTGCATAATCAAATCTTTTTACTTTTTCATTCCTTAAAACCCATACGCTACTTTCCTTCAGTAAACTAGCGTATATACGCGGATCCCCTTAATGAAACTAGCGTATACACAGAGATCTAGATCTGTCATTAAATCTTCACTTATATTATTCCATCATTCATTCATCAAATGTTCAATAAACAGTAAACAGGTGCAGTAAGAACAGAATAAACCATCACACAAAGCATCACACATGAACACCAGGATTTTTAGGTGGAAACCCAAATCGGGAGAAAACCACCGCTGCAGTTGCTCGGCCTTCAATATTTTATTATAGAGAAAACATCTTACAACATATGTGCTGGCGCAGACTTGACCAGCACGCAGGCACCCACCTGCGCTCGTTTACCAGCCTCTCCTGGAAGGGAGCTCCAACCCCCTGACTCGTTTACCAGCCTCTCCTGGAAGAGAGCTACGACCCCCCGATCTCGTTTACCAGCCTCACCTGGAAGGGAGCTACGACCCCCTGACTGAAGGCTACAACCCTCAGCACCACCTTGGACCACGTTTCATCAATTTTCACACTGGACCCTTTCCATACTTTTAAGCACACACATACATCACCAACAGATACATATCAATACAGATCAGATAGCAGAAACACAGCAGAACAGATCAGATATTTCATACCCCTTGCTTCAGCAAACCCTAGTTTGCATACGTGCTTTTACTTCACTGATGTCGCGTATATACGCGCTTCCGTCCACACAAATCAGCGTATACCTCAGTGTATATTTTATTGCGCATACACGCTTTTACTTCAGAGAAGCCGCGTGTATACGCGCTTCCTCCGCGGCGAAGTAGCGTATATATCTTCAATGATTACAGAGCTGCATACTTCATCAGATCAGATGTTCAATTCAGATTTACCCTTTTCACTTCAGTCAGATGTTCGCCTAGATGTTCGCCTCATCACAGATCCAGGCCTTCCATAAGCAGATCTAGTAAATACAAGTGCATTTCAGATCTAGATCCCCTTCTTCATCATTGGTGCATCATACACTCATATTTATCTTCAAGTGTAACCCTTTCCAATCAGATCTACTTCAGAGAGAAGTATTCATTCAAGCTTAGACATCTTGCTCTCACATTCATCATTTGCACAATGAATTTCTTCTCCTTATATATGTTTATCCTTTGTCAATACCATGAGCCCCTTTTTCAATACCATGAGCCTTCAATACCACGGGCACCAATACCATGAGCCTTCAATACCACGGGCGCCTTCTTCAATACCATGAGCCAAACCAATACCATGAGCCTTCAATACCACGGGCCCCTAGATTTGCACTTTTTGAGCGGTTTAGCCCATACGCGACTTGGCACGTTCTTTTCCGCGTGCATACGCGATTTCCCCTAGGACAATCCGCGTATACCAAGAGACATACTCTTTTTCATCATACTTTGAGTACATTCTGAATTCCTTTCTTCATTGCCTTTTGTTCACACTATAGATACATCAGATTTCCTTCATCAAGGACATATGCTATCAAGCACAACTTCATCAAGTAAGTTGTCATCATCTTCATCAAGTGGGTTGCCTTTCAAGGACAAAACTCAGCATCATATTGTCAACAAACATCATATCACATCAGATTTACATCATTTACCAAGTCCATCAAGTCAAGAATAACTTCATCAGGTGGATTGCCATCAAGGACAACATATGTCAACAGTCGCATGTCTTTATCTTCATTCAGTGGGTTGCCATCAAGGACAACATCCTGCATCATATTTCCAACAGATGATTAGCCTTCACTTGTTGACATTCAAGAAATTTGGCGACAAACTGGACTATGTCGTGCTTCATGCCTGCCCAAAAGAAGAGTTTCTTCATGGTAGCATACATCTTCTTCACTCTAGGATGTGCACAATAGAGTTCTCTATGTGACTCTTCAAGGATGGTTCTTCTTATACTCCCTTCCTTAGGGATGTACATTCTTCCTTGAAATCTCAGTAGTCCATCTGGTTCAAGGACATAACCCTCAAACTTTGGTTCTATCTGCTTCCCACTCTGGAGTGTTGATATAACTTTCAGATACCAACTATCTTCAAAGATTTTTTCCAACACACGTTCCCTTAAATTAACCCTCAAGGGTACTAAAGAGAATGTTTGTGGCCTCCTGCTTAGTGATCAACCACCACATTCTCCTTTCCCTTAATATATGAGATCCCAAAATCATACTCGCTCATGAATTCACTCCACCACCTTTGTCTAGCGTTCAAATCTCTTTGAGTGAAGAGGTACTTTAAGCTTTGATGATTAGTTCTTAACTCAAAGCTTCTCCCAACGAGGTAATGTCTCCAGAGTTTTAAAGCTAACATCACCGCTGCTAATTCTAAATCATGGGTAGCATACAATTCTTCATGTTTCTTTAACTTTTTGGATGCGTAAGCTATTACTCCGTCTTCTTGCATCAACACTGCCCCAAATCCTTGCTTTGAAGCATCTATGCAAATAATGAAGTCCTTTTCCATGTCAGGCACTCAAAGTATTGGTGCACTTGTTAGTAACCTCTTTAGTTCAATGAATGCAGTGGCACATTCATTTGTCCATTCATACCTAACCCCTTTTCGTTGTAATGTGGTGATGGGTTTTGCAATCTTTGAAAACCCTTCCATAAATCTACTATAATAACTCGCTAGCCCCATGAAGCTACGCACCTCATGAGCATTTTTTGACACCGGCCAATCCATTATGGCCTTTATGTTTTTTGGGTTAACTGAAATCCCTTCTCTTGAAATGATGTGCCCAAGATAATGAATTTTCTTATGAAAGAAGGAACATTTCGACAATTTTCCATACAATTGATTTTCCCTTAAGCAGGTTAGCACAACCCTTAGGTTCTCTTCATGCTCCTTTTCATTCTTGGAATAGACCAGGATATCGTCTAGGAACACTTTCACAAATCGGTCCAAATATTTCCTGAACACACCATTCATGAGACTCATGAATACTGCTGGTGCATTGGTCAAACCAAATGGTACAACTACGAACTCGTAGTGCCCAAACCGAGTCCGAAATGCAGCTTTTTGGATGTCACCTTCCTTGATCCTCAATTGGTGGTATCCAGATCGTAGATCGATCTTTGAGAAAACTATTTCTCCCTTCATTTGGTCAAATAGGTCATATATTCTAGGTATCGGGTACCTATTCTTTATTGTGGCTCGATTCAAGTCCCTATAATCTATGCATAGCCTTAAGGACCCATCCTTCTTCTTGACGAAAATTACTGGTGCACCCCAAGGTGAAATGCTAGGTCTAATAAATCCCAAGTCTAAAATTTCTTTTAACTGCATCTGCAACTCACAAAGTTCTGGGGTTGTCATCCTATAGGGTGTCTTGGAGATTGGTTTTGCACCAGGTTTCAAGTCAATTGTGAAATCGATCTCCCTCATAGGTGGTAATCCAGGCAATTCCTTAGGGAAAATATCCTTGAATTCTAACAAAACTGGGTACTGACCTAGGGCAGGTCCTTTTTGGTCACTTACAGCCTCAACCACATATAGTTTACAACCTTCTCGGAGACAACATTTTACCTTCATTGTGGAGATGAATCGTAGGGGCACTCCTTTTTTGATACCATAAATATCAATTGACCTACCTTCATCATCTAGACAAATCAAATTCTTTTTGAAACAGTCTACCAAAGCTCGATGAGCTTCAAGCCAGTACATTCCAATGATTACATTGTACATCCCCAACTTTGTGATGTATGCCTTCAACTTAGTTCTACAACCCCGAGGTTCACTTGACATTGGTTAACACTAGGTCCTATTTCTTGTTTTATCTCAGAAGCCATTTCGACTTGTTTAAAGTCATCGTGCTCATAGGCTTCCAAACCACATTTTTCTAATGCAACTGGTGAAATGAAACTATCTGTAGCACCAGAATCAAACAAAATTTTAACTTTTACATTGTTTATCATACCTGTGGTTTCTACCACAACGGATTGGTGTTCAACTTGATGGTTATCAACTGTTGCATAGATTCGATCGTGGTTGCTAGCTTCCCCCATTGGTGCTTTTCCTTCTCTATGGTTTTTGCCTATTTGTAACTCAGGAAAATCACGCTAGTAATGAGGTCCCCCACATCCCCAACAAGTGATGTGAGGTTGACTCCGAACATAATGTTGTGGAGTTATTTGGAAAGAGCTCCTTCCCCTGAGACCCCTACCCCTGCTCGTGGCTCCTTGTGTTTGACTGTGATTTGTATGAGCCCTTGAAGCTGTCGGTGAAATTGTACTGGAAACCATTGAAATCCCCATTGTCGGCATTCTGGGTACAACCCCATTTCCATATGGCAGTGGCCTGAGACTTCCTCCCCTGGAGAAGGTACGAGGGGCCTTCCACATAAACCTTGGTTGGTGTAGAAAAGTGGTTTTGTTTCCACCTTTTAAGTCTAGGTGCTCTTCAACATAATTGAGAGTGTTGTATCGTTCTTTACCTCATTGGTGGTTGCCACATATTCTATCACAAGATATGTGGAAATAGGCTTGGTAAGAGGTTTTGTCATCACCTATTTCAGAGGAATTTTTTTTTTGCAATGTTGGATTTTGCATTTGTGCTGCGAATATTTATGGAACAATATTTAAAACTAAAGAAAATATGGTTATTGCGATACCACAAATGATATAAAGATAATGGCTATGGAGTTGAAATTTCGTCGTCAGAGTGAAATTTTAGTGCTCAAAACTTCATGGATAACAGAAATCATAAAGAAAAACCATGGTTCAGTCTAAATTCATAGTTTGTACTATGGTTTCGAGTTTGTGGTCTCCTCATGTCTATTAAAAACATTATTAAAACAAGAAAAGTAAATTATAAATTTAAAAATCAAAAGATATGGCATCTGGAATTCATCAGGATTCGTGCCTCTTCTCTTTGTAGAGTAACATGTTTGTTTAATGGATTAATGACCGCCATTGTAGTTGGATATATCCAGTAATGAATCCTAGAGTAGAGCTCATACATAAACACAAAGAGCATTGCTGAAAAGTGAATAACATCCAAGAATTATTTAAGGAGGGTGTGTGTGGAATTATAAACGCGACCACGATGTATCTTCTAAACTCTTGGCCTATCCGCGTGAAAATATGGGCATACCCACATCATAAAACTCCCCAAAATCTCAGAATTTTACGGGCTCAGCAACGATGGACATCGTACAGGAGTTGAAATGCAGTGTGAGCAGGAAATTTTCATTGGATTCGTTGAGGAAGTGTGGGAAGAATTTCACCATGGGAGGCAGAGCTCATTTGAGCCCAGCTGGTATGTGAAAATAGATAGGAGATTTAGCTTTGGGAGACAACATTCTTTGGATCCTAATAAGAGGGATAATGAAGATATAGACAAATTGAAGATTGACAAATCGTGGGTTCCGGAGCAACTGGATGCTACCATGCAGATGTTGTTTTTGGCCTGCGATGGGGATGTGAGGGGTGTGGTGGATTTGTTGAGGGAGGGCAAGGTGGGCGTAAACAGTGCAGATTTTGATGATAGGACAGCTCTGCATGTGGCTTCCTGTGAAGGACATGTTGAGGTAGTTAAGCTGTTGCTGAGAAGAGGAGCCAATGTCAATGCCCGGGATTGCTAGGGTAGCACTCCAATAGCTAATGCAAAGAATTATGGAAACACCAAAATATGCAATATCTTAAAAGCAAAAGGAGCAAAAATGCCTAAAACACCAATGCCTAAAATGCCTAAAAATGCCGAAGTTACACAGTTATGACAGTTATGGGCATAAAAAATTAAGTATTGATCTTTGTATATATCGCATCATTCAGGGAAGAAGCAAGAAATGGCAAACGTTGGAACCCGAGTTTGTGACAGTTATGGGCATAAAAACTTAAGTATTGATCTTTATATAGATCACATCATTCAGGGAAGAAGCAAGAGTTTTTTTTTTGGAGGGTCTTCAAGTCCTACTCCATAAAGCCCCAAGGGATAACCCAAAAACCCTCCCTAAGCCACATACTCAAGTGGAGAAATTGAGCATTCATTAGAGCTCTAATCAAGTCCACAGACCTATTTCCATCAAAACGAGAATATTTGAGATGCATCTTTTGGAGCGAAGGCACAAAGGCTTAATTCTTCTAAAAGTGAAGTGTCAAAATTAGAAACACAGTGAGACTGCATCCTTTTACAAGCAAAGCAAGAATTCATGGGCTTGTTTTCTAGTCTTCACCTCTGCATATGCCAACATTAGGGCAGCTGCTACCCTAACTTTAGTTAAGGAGCTACAGGAAGTCCAGAAAGCTTATGAGAAAGGCAACACTGAATAGGTGGGGCAGGCACGTATAACTCTAGAGTGGTTCTATTCTCAGGTGAACAAGGGAAATCAATCATGATATTCACAGAAATAAGGTGGAGCTAGTGTGTCTCAGCAGAACAACCAAACGAGGGAAGATGCTTGGTATAGATACAATCAGTGAATGCATAAAGAGTTTGATGAAGAAATGGAGAGAGTGGAGTGCATCAGGCGAATGCAAAGTGTGTTAAATAGAGAGAGAAGCAAGTACAATAGGAGCTATGAAAAGTGGTATGAAAATGACTTTGATGCATACCAGCAGCGGGAAGACTGGTATTGGAAGACAGATAAATCTTACAGGGATAAAACTGCAAATGAACGGAAGCAAGAATGCGAACTTATGAAAACTATGGATTAACACATCACTATGAAGCACTGGGTCTTGCCATGTCTAGGGCAGAACCATATTCAGAAGCTGAGATTAAGGTTGCCTAAGGGAAATGATGAAGATTATTTCATTTCTTTAAAAAGAAAGAAATTCACATTCACATTATATATATATATATATATATATATATATATATATATATATATATATATTATTTGCATTGTTTTTGTAAGTTTGTTTTTTGTTTTAAATATAATTTTGCAACGGTTGATGCCTTTTAGGCCTTAGATTTTGAATTTGGGCTCTGATACCATATGTGAAGACCTAATCTAGGACTTCTAAGTAAACCAATATATCATTGAATTTAAACACACATGAAGGAGAATAACATATTTCTATCTCAACATTTATTTGATGATAATATACAAGTAAAATTTATTTACAACATATTAAACAAATTCATTTCCTTTTTATTTCAACAATTTATATAAGTAATTAGCAATCGAAGAATACCTGTATCACTAGCTTGGTTGAGATGCTCTTGATTTTGTTGAGACGCTCCTGCTGGGCTACCCAATTTGATTTACCTCCCAGCCAACCAGGATTGATTTCCTAGCCTAGGGAACCTCCACAGGCTCCCTAGCCCTCCGAGCCTAAGTCCAACCAGCTGTAGTGTGTCCAAGTGGGAATCAACACCCTCCAACTCCAACAAGACCAATAATCCTTCTCAATGTCAAAACAAGACCAAAATCCTCTACAATGCCAAACAATACCAAAATCCTCCCCTTTCCTCTCATCCTCCTTCGCTTTTATATCTTTTCCTCTCATCCACTTCAACTACTTGTCATTAATTTCATGACTAGCCCCCTATCCTTCTCATTTATTAACATTGAATTTCCTAACATATATAGATATTTTATTCAAAAATAAATGGGAGAAGACCAAAATGTAAATTGAGATGACATATTGGATGTACAAAATCTAGATATTTGATTTTAGAATTAAATGAGGAAAGACCATACCTCATCTAAGATTTGATTTGAGAAGACATATTAGAAATGAAATAAATAATAAAGGTCATACCTGTAAAAATAAAATAAAATTACAATTTCACAAATGTAGATATTACTCAAAATTATAAGTCATTATTTACAAATTAATTAAAAGCTAATCAAAATTTGCCTTATGAGATCAAGTGGGACATGTCCCACACCTAGTGTCTCTTCAACTTCCTTATTTTTTATTTACATTATTATACAATTTTGACTAATCCCTAGGATTAGGTGTCAACAATTCCATATTGCATTACTCGCCGACCTATTTTTTATCGGGGATATCGAATCATCAGAATAAATTTCTCTCTGAAAGCTCTCAAATTAATCCCTTTATGATCAGCTTCAACATTATTAATGCTTTTAATGAATAGGTTTCCGATAAAATTTTAGCTAAGCAAACATTGGACATAATGGTTATTAATATGGATGGCTATCCGAGAGGTTTCTTTGATGGAGTTTGTGGCAATGGAAACTGTGGAGGTGGTATGGTAAATGCTATAAGGCCTTATTATAGTATGCAAATGAAGTTAGGAATTGGGCCTGACACTATTGCTAAAGATGAGTTATTGGCTTGTTGGGCCATTCTTAAGATTTCTACTCATGAGATTTTTTTACAGTTTTTCACTTTTGGGGATTCCAAAAATACTATTAACAGGATTAATAGGAAGACTATTATGTGTGGAATTCATCTTGAATGATGGAAGAGGAATATAAGGGAATTACAAGAACAATATGATGATTTACAGTTCAAACATATCTATAGAGATTCTAACAATGTTGATGATATGCACTAGAGAGAAGGTGCTCTTGGACGCTGGTGAATGTCATCTAAATTTTTATTATATGGGCTTTTGTAGATCAAGTACTATTTTTCCCATGTTTTGAGAGGTGTACCTGAAGGGTCACCATTAGATTATGTTTTAAAGATAACTAAATCGTACAATGACTAGTTGTGTCTTGAAAAGTGCATGTGCACTATATGTGTACTATTTTGAAAGCTAAAAGTGTGTGTATCTTTTGATTTAATAATAACAAATATATATATATATATATATATATATATATATATATAGAGAGAGAGAGAGAGAGAGAGAGAGAGAGAGATGTTTTCTACTTCCAAATATGAGGGGGCATGTATTAACATTTTAACGTGGAGAATATGAATCATAATCAATGTTACCTATGTATATAATATACAAAATGAGAGAAAATAAAAAAATCTTATAGTTAAAACATTTTATTAGTGTTAAGCTCAAAACCAATATAGATCCTAGAGGAATCAAATCTCTTGAGGTGAAAACCTTAAATTTTGCACTCATAAAAAAGATTGCATCTTGAGAGATCCCTATAGACGCTTGGTAGATCTATACTTAAGATAGATATATATAGTTTAAATTATATTTTTAAATGTATAAATAGATTTAATGTTTCAAATTTTTTAAGAGAAATTTTCAATTCAATAACTCAAATTTATAATTTTAAAGCATAACTTAAATTTTTTAAATTGTGATCCTTTTGGAAGTATCAATTTTCCTTAATATTATTAAAATTTTTATAAAATTACTTAAAATTGTAAATTTAAGTTATATAATCTACCTAATATAATCACCTTGAAATTTTTTCTCAATAAAATACCAAATCTATTTATACATTCAAAACATAATTCCAATAACCCAACTTTAAATAAACAGTAATTTAAAAAACTATTATAGAAATTGAAATATAAAACATTTGAATTATTAATATAATTAAATACCTTAAAATAGTTAATATATATAATTAATTATTTCTTAAATTTAATAGTATGCACGAGGTTCAATGGCTGTCACTTCTCTCAAATAAAGTCTTAATTTTTGAAATGTGGAGAATCCAAAATTTGTCCTTTCTCGAAAATATTTTGATGGATCCCGAAAGTTCGGTAACAAATAAACCAAGAAGTCGCCATAAAGCGGCACAATAAAGCAAATAGTGGTAATAAGTGTAAGCAAGTGTTCCATTTTTTTTTAAATATTGTGATGATAACAAATAAGGTTAAGGGTGCAAACAAAAATAATAAATGGCCTCATTTAAAACAAAATTTAATTAATGTTTTTCCATAGAATATATTTGAAAGAATGGTTTAGATAATTTTTTTTACTCCCAGGATAAAAAATATATATTTAAAAAAAAAATCAAACATAAAAAAACATTTTTTTCACATAATTATTCAAATTATATTTAATTAACTTAAGTAATTAATTATTAAGAAAACGACCTTATATAATTATTTTTAACTAGATAAACAATTTTCTAATTTGATGAGAATTTTTAAATTTAATTTAATGTTAGGTTTTAATGATTCAATGATAAAGACTTCAAATGGGGTGTTTGGATCGAGAGAGGATGGGGGTGCACAGTTGATGTCTTACCAGGCCACATGATCGAGGGACATGGCAACGTGCCCCTATAATGGTTTTGATTACTTACATGTGAATGGAACGAGGGGGCATTTCATTATACTATGTTGTGTTTAATACAACACATCACTTCACCTGCAGTTCTGGTTATTCAATGGACTCCAACACAATAAGAGGATTTTCACAAACTATGAGTTGATTTTCCCTCTCAATGCTCTTGGTTCTCTGCTGCAACTCATAATGGGCGCATTTAATGATTGCAAGTGGAAGATGATTATAGAAAGTTACAACTTAGAAGTTTTATTGAGCAACACCAAACCAATTATGGGTTTCCATCTATTCAAGAACCAGTATTGGAGGGTTTCTCTAGAAAAGCTAGCATGAGATGGTTGTTTCCTTCGTCCCCTCGACTTATCATTTTCAAAAAATGGTTATGGGTCACTCTTGAGTCCTTTGAAAAACATCATCCAATCGAATTCTATGCTAACAGACTCACAGACACAGGTTTGACACCCAATAGCTCAGGTTCAAATTTACTCTCTATGCAAGATCTTTGTTTCCTCATAATCATTGGTCTAGTGTCAGCTAGTTTTATAGGTCCATGTGTAGAAATTATATGCACTAAGCATGCATATGTCCAAGATCCACCAGATCTCACACTATTTAACTTTATGCAAGATACTGAATCTATTCCACTTGTTAATCTTTTGTAGAAAAATTAATTGCACACACATGTGAAGCATAAACAAAAATTATCAATCGCACATAACACAGTTTTTAACCAGGAAAGCCTGAAGTTGAAAACCCCAACTATATATTATGTAACATGGAGATCATATGACAATCTCATACAAACATACAAATCTTATCACAAGCTCTCAGTACAATACAATCATCATATACTAATCAGGCCTAATCTTACAAATCCATGCACCGATCTATGCCACCTGCTAGCCTGCCTCCACTGCGCAATCTCTGCTGAAGAATAGCTCTGAATGAATTCGAGTTACTCCATCCTTGACTGCGCAATCCTCATTTGCATCTCCACTGAGTGTTGGATGCAATCAATGCATCACTATAGTCACAAAAGATAGTCTATCTTTCCCTTTCACCTATCTCTCCACTGGTCTCCACTAAAACTGCCATGCACTGTAGTTAACTGATGTATTATTCAGTTGATTAATGATTTATTATTTGTGAATTAATTAAATAATTAATTCACTCCACTCTCACTAGTGTATCAATCAGTTAGAGTAGATACAACTAGCTCAACTGAGTCTAACTGAGTTAAACTAAATACAACTCCATAACTACTTCTTCCAACTGTGTCATAACTCTGCCACTTGAGTTCTAAGCCGGTCCTCCGTACATTAGCTCATTAAACCTTAGCTCGTTGAAATGATTCCTTTTATCGATTCTTGTGCCACATGTGCTGTGAGCCCAGGAAGTGCTCGAAGAGAATAAGTTGATATTTATTGTTGGATTATTATTAAGGGATAATAATAATTGACATGCATCTATATTTAGATTGACGATCTATAAATAGACTTCGCCCAATATTCTGAAAACATAATTTCATATATTTTTCACATTTGATCAACCATCTACAAATAGCATCTTGCAACTTATATAATATGCTCACCATGTCTAAAAATAAACATACACCTAAAAATAGCCTACGGGCCCCACTTAGTGAAGTTGCTTATTTTTCACTAAGCTCATCATATTGTTGAATCTCAACACTCCCTCTCAACAAGATAGGGATTATCCTTCACCTCGGTCTGCCTCTATGGTATTTGAATTTGCTCCTGGTGAGCGCCTTCATCAGAATATCTGCATCCTGATCCTCCGTGGGAATGTATTGAAGCAACATGATCTTCCGCTGCACACAATCTCTGATATGATGATACCGGATATCAATATGTTTAGATCTATCATGAAACACACGATTAACCGAGATTTTAATGCAACTCTGATTATCACAATGAATCACCGTGGGATCTAAATGTGAACTGAAAAAACCAACCAGAATCTTCCTCATCGAGATAGCCTCACATGTAGCTAAACTTGCTGCCATGTATTCTGCTTCCGCTGAACTAAGTGCCATAGATCTTTGTTTCCTGCTGTACCAAGAAACTGCTGTAGATCCGATACTGAAAATCCCTCCTGATTTTCTCTTTATGTCTGTTGGACTTCCTGCCCAATCTGCATCCGTGAAGCCATGCAACTTCACCTCATCCATCTATCTGTACCATAAACCATACTCAGATGTGCCCTTGAGATATCTCAGGACATGCTTGCCCGCCTTCCAAAAGAGCTTGGTAGGCTTAACCATCGCTTGTGAAAGCTGGTTCACCGCATAGCATATGTCCAGTCTTGTATTGACTAAATACATGAGCGAACCCACCAACTGTCGATAAACAGTGGCATCCACTACCTCTGCCGATGTAGCATCCTCTTTCTTCCAATTTCCTGGAAGAGGAGTGTCGATAGGCTTGCAGCCTTGCATATGAAACTTCTCCAGTATCTCCTAGGCATACTTTCCTTAAGACACAAACATTTCACCTTCCCGCTGCCATATTTCCAATCCAAGGAAATAATGAAGGAGGCCCAAATCCTTCATCTCAAACTCCTTTGCAAGATCTGCCTTGCATGAGTGTATCAACTGCTCATCACCTGTTAGTATTAAATCATCAATATAAAGTACAAAGATTAAAATCTTACCCTCCACCACAATCTGGTACAGGTTTTCATCCACCTCACTCTTTTTGAAGCCAAGTCCAGTGAAATAGCTGTCGATCCGAGTGTACGAAGCACGGGGTGCTTGTTTCGGCCCATACAATGCTCTTTTGAGCCTACACACATGCGACTCAGTACTTAAGATCTCAAATCCTTGAGCACTTTCAATGTACACCTCTTCCTCAATGATCCCATTAAGGAACGCAGTCTTCACATCCATCGATGAATGTGCCAACCCATCTGCTTGTGAGAGAGCAAGGATGGTCCGTATGGAAGAATGCGAGTGCAGCAAGTGAAAGGTTTCCTCATAGTCAATCCCCTCGATCTATGAGAAGCCTCGGGCAACAAATCTTGCCTTTAAATACTTCTCGACGCTCCCATCAGCAGCTTGCTTTACCTTGTAGATCCATCTTGATCCTACAACTGATTTTCCCACCGGCCTTGGAACAATCTCCCAAGCACTATTTCTGACAATGGAGTCATAATCCTCCACCATGACATCTACCCATGTGGGCTCCTGAAAAGCTTATTCAAAATAAGATGGCTCTATCACAATACACTTGCTCATAAGAGCCATGTATCCAGAATATCGGTCAGGTGACGGTCTCTGTCTGACGCGTGTAGGAACTCCTGCATTTTTATTACCGCATCCACCTTGATCTCTCAAACCGTAGTCGTTTCTGCCTTGTACGATGTTTGGTTCTGCATGAGTGGACTCCTCCACTCCAGGAATCTCCTCCTGTGGCTGATCCACATCTAGAGGCTCATATTTGGGAACAACAAGTTCCTCCTCTTCATGCAAGTGTATCTCCCTCTCAATCGACAACTTCATGGCTTTCACCTCATTGAATTTTATATCCCTTCGCATAACGGTCATCCAAATTTGTTTGGAAAACTCTACACGATAGTTGTGGGGTGTTTTGTGTACCCACAAATATCCCAATACGTAGTTAGCTCCAACTTCTTCCTTTGGCATCCTTCGTCACATGAATGTAAACAGGTGAGCCAAAAATATTCAAATGAGAAATATCGGGCCTCTTGCCAGAAAAAGCTTCTTCGGGTGTACTCATGCCAAGTACTCTATGAGGACAATGGTTTTGCACATAAACCGCAGTGTTACATGCTTCCGCCTACAAGTGCATTTGTAGGCCCTGGTCATGTAGCATCGCTCATGCAGCACCCACGATCATTCTGTTCTTTCTCTCCGCGACTTCATTCTGCTGTGGGTTATGAGGCGCTATGAGTTCTCTTCGAATTTCTTCTTTGCTACAGAAGTCTTTGAATTCGCCCGAGATGTATTCACCATTATCTCCTGTGAAAGGCTCAATTGCCTTCCCGGCTCCTTCTCTACCAATGCCTTGAACTCACAGAAATTTGAGAACGTTTCACTCTTCTTCTGCATGAAGAAGATCCATCATCTACGAGAAAAGTCATCAACAAATATCACATAATACATGTGTTTTGCTGTTGAAGCAACCAAGAATGATCCACACACGTCTGTGTGAATTCTCTCCAGGATCACCGAAGCATGGTTCTCCTTCTCATGAAAGGTGGTCTTCACAAACTTACCCATTGTACATCCTTTGCACTGATATACTTCACAAGAGTACCCTTGGAAAGTCCAATGGAAATTTGTTGCAAAATTTTCAAAGCGCCATGGTGAAGATGGCCCAATCTCCTGTGCCATAACTCGCCCTCTTATCCCGCTCACCACTTCTTCGCTTCACCATTGCACAAGGCCCATTTACTCTCTAGCTTCAGAGAGATTCTTAATTCAAACCCCTATCTTCTTGGTTTGACACGTTGTTTTATGTCGAAGGAAAGCTTTTCCCTCACTGAAAACAACATCATAACCCCTGTCTTCCAGCATTGCGACTGAGACCAAGTTCTTCTTCAGACTTGGAACATGCATGAAATTATTCAACAAGAATGGATTACTGAACTCCCTCTCAAAGGTAATGGTCCCAATGCCAGTCGCACTGTACCGACCATCGTCGCCCATCTCTATATGCATCTGGAGGTCCTTCTCCTCCAAGTCACTAAACAACTCTTTGTCTCCCGTCATATGGAAAGACGCACCACTATCAAGATACGACACCAATCCCATGCAACTTGAAACCAAGCATGCGATCAAGGAAAATTCTAGCTCAAATTGCAAGGCTAAGGCCTCTCCAGCTGCAGATCCAACAGCCTTCTTATTCTTCTTCTTCTGTGGACAGTTAGTGGCGAAATGTCCATGCTCGTGACAGTGAAAAAACTTCACTTTGGACAAGTCCTGCTTCTTGCCTTTCGCACCGGATTTAGAAGGATTTTTCTTCCCCTCCCCTTTCCTTTCTTTGTCAGCCAAAGCGAAATTCTCTTCAGCTTCATTCTTCGATGAAGATCCATCCTTGGTACCCCACCTTATCCCCCGCACAAGATCCGACCAAAGTCGCTCCCATCCCGGCGGTAGCCCCGTTCACGGAGGCAGAGTCTTCGTAGCTATGCAAAATATTCTAAGCCCAAGGAGAGCCAAGTCGCCCATGTCCTCGTCCCTTTCTTCATCAACAAGAATCCCCCACAATTTCCTACCATCTCAGAAGGACAAACTTCGTGAGAGGCATTTTGGAATACCTGCCGCCTTCTCCTTTTTTATTTTCCGAGTTTGTTTTGAGCGCCAACTTCCTCTCGGTCACTTCTCGCTTTTCAACAAACATTAAAAGCCTTCGACCTTAAGAATGGAGTGGCTTTACCATGAAGGCTGGACACAATGTGGTCCTTCACACCTTCCAACAGAATCCTCCTCATCTTTGCAGTCTTCTTTTGCCATGCATCAAGTAATGCAGCATCGCTAGATCCTGGCTTAGGAACATCGCTATCGATGAACTCCTTCAGCCCATTATCCTCCAGCACCGCCTCCATCTTGTCCTTCCAGGCTATGTAATTCGAGCTCCCATCAAGGGCATACTCCAATCTCAACTCGTTGAAAGACATTTCAATGTATACTCGATTTCTGCACCAAGAATCTTCTGTAGAAAATTCGAATTGTCCACCAGCACAAACTCACTTCACAATTGCAATCTTCAATCAACAATGCTCTGATACCATGTAGAAATTATATGCACTAAGCATGCATATGTCCAAGATCCACCTGATCTCACACTATTTAACTTTATGCAAGATACTAAATCTATTCCACTTGTTAATCTTTTGTGGAAAAATTAATTGCACACACATGTGAAGTATAAACAAAAAATATTCAATCGCACATAACACAATTTTTAACCGGGAAAGCCTGAAGCTGAAAAACCCAAATATATATTATGTAACATGGAGATCATATGAAAATCTCATACAAACATACAAAGCTTATCACAAGCTCTCAGTACAGTACAATCGTCATACACTAATCAGGCCTAATCTTGCAAATCCATGCATCGATCTTTGCCACCTGCTAGCCTGCCTCCACTGCGCAATCTCTGCTGAAGAATAGCTCTGAATGAATTCGAATTACTCCATCCTTTACTGTGCAATCCTCATTGGCATCTCCACTGAGTGTGTGATGCAATCAATGCATCAATATAGTCACAACAGATAGTCTATCTTTCCCTCTCACCTATCTCTCCACTGGTCTCCAATGAAACTGCCATGCACTGTAGTTAACTCATGTACTGTTCAGTTGGTTTATAATTTATTATTTATGAATTATTTAACTAATTAATTCACTCCACTCTCACTAGTGTATCAATCAGTTAGACTAGATACAACTAGCTCAACTGAGTCTAACTGAGTTAAACTGAATACAACTCCATAACTACTTCTTCCAACTGTGTCATAACTCTGCCACTTGAGTTCTAACTGAGTCCTCCATGCATTAGCTCCAATAAACCCTTGGGAATTGCGTAATTCCCTCAGTCCACTGATGTGCCACATCTGTGCACTGAACTGAAGTGCTCCAAGAGAATAAGTTGTTGTTTAGAGTCTGATTATTATTAAGAGCTAATAATAATCGACATGCATCTATTTTTAGATTAACAATCTATAAATAGACTTCGCCCAATATTCTAAAAATAGAATTTCATCTATTTTTCCAACTTGATCAACCATCCATAAATAACATCCTGCAACTTCTGAAATATGATCATCATGTCTAAAAATAGACTTGCGCCAAAAATAGCCTGCGAGCCCACTTAGTGAAGGCGAATCTTTTCACTAAGCTCATCATCTTGTTGAATCTCAAACCATGTTATGGATTTGACAATTATGAATCTCTTCCCCATATCGAGTCTGCCAGTCTGTGTTATACAAAGAACACCCATTGATTTCTTTTATTTGACAGGGCTTCGCACAGGGACTGTATCCCTCACGACCATACTTTTCTCTCTCAAATATATATTAAATATGGGGGGATATTAACTCTCTTGGGGCATGTCTCTCAAGTAGCACATATAGTGTGCCACGTTAGAGAGCTTGAGTTCATTGTGGGGTGACTTACTTCTAGAACAAGGGGAACAAGGGTGCACTCGAGCACAAGGAATTTTTTTTTGATAGTACGGTTTTAGGAGCTCACTCCTCAACCTATCCAATAGGAGCTTGCTTAGGTGTAAGAAGAATTTATTAATCAGAGACGTACCCTCTTGGAAGCAGAAGTACTCAACAAAGTTGTGGATTTGGCTCCTAATGTCGGGCACACATAGGAGCAATATAATCAATACATGTACACTATGTACATTTATTGGCACCTCAAGTTTCTTCTTGGAAAGGTCTTGGTGGACATAAATGAAAGTAGGAAGGACATCCTCCTCTCTTTGGATCACATGCAACGACAAATATAGCGTTGGATCATTGGCTAGGGTGCATTGAGAAACATATGGGCATTCCTCCTCATTCTAGCTGCTCTCCGGGCAACAGTAAGGAGCCCATGCCAGCTGGAGCCACAAATTAAGATAATTCCTCTTAATTTAACTCTTAGTCTTATGTTCTTAGTTTTTATGTTTCATTCTTGTATCTTTCAGTGTGTTAAAGGCCTAAGAGGTATGTTCTTAGTATGTTCAGTATGTTCTCAGTTTTTATACGTTTAGCATATGTAGGCTCTTGTCTTCCACCCTTTTGAAAATTTTGAAATTCTAGTTATAATCAAATTTTCCTAGTGACTCATCTCAAAATTCAAAAACGTATAATAGACTCCTTAGTTTGAAGACAATACAAAACATTTACTTAAAAAAAAATCAATAATAAGAAAAACTATATTTTAGATTATTAGTTACATTTTTCTAAATAATAAATAATAAATACAAAATTAAAATTATTTATTTATCATATTTATTGAAATCAAAATATTTAATATGAAAATAAAATAATTCACATTTAATAAATTTTATTAATTAAAACAATTTTATTGTTGATATATTTTACATATTTTTATAATAAAAATTTGATAATATTAATTTATTATTAAGAAAATTTATATTATTAAATATAAATTTAATTTGATTAAAATATTAAAATTAATAGATATATTTTTGTGTCTAGAAAAATAAGCAACTAGGTTAGAGTACTTGTGCCACAAGACACAAATTTGGATTGCTATATCACTATAACTTTTAGTGAATACACTGACTTAAATCTTAATTTAAGTACTTTATATAATATTTTATAACACAACCATTTCTAATTAAATTGTAACCAACTAAAAGTAATAAATATTTATCTCAGTTATAATATTTATTTTTTAATTAATATATCTTTATTATTCCTCTTAATTTAACTTCAGTCTTATGTTCTGAGTTTTTATGCGTTTAGCATATGTAAGCTCTTGTTTTTAGCCTTTTGGAAAATATTGAAATTTTAGGTATAATCAAGTTTTCTTAGTCACTTATCTCAAAATTCAAAAATTTATAGTGAAATTGTTAGTTGGAAGACAATACAAAACATTTACTTTAAAAAATTTTAATAATAAAAAAACGATGTTTTATGTTATTAGTTACATTTTTTAAATAATAAATAAGATAGTGTGAATACATTTTAATTTTGTATTTATCATATTTATTAAAATCAAATTATTTAATATGAAAATAAACTAATCTATATTTAATGAATTTTATTAACTAAAACAATTTTATTATTAATATATTTTATATATTTTTATAATAAAATTTGATAATATTAATTTATTATCAAGAAATTTATTATTATTATTAATATATTTTACACATTTTTATAATAAAATTTGATAATATTAATTTATTATCAAGAAATTTATTATTATTATTAATATATTTTACACATTTTTATAATAAAATTTGATAATATTAATTTATTATCAAGAAAATTTCTATTATTAAGTATAAATTTACTTTGATAAAAATATTAAAATTAATAGATGTATTTTTATGTCTAGAGAAATAAACAACTACGTTAAAGTATTTGTGTCACAAAACATAGATTTCTATTGCTATGTCACTATCACTTTTAAGTGAATAAGCTATCCAAAAAAAGACTTAAATCTTGATTCACATACTTTATATAATATCTTATATCACAATCATTTCCAATTAAATTGTGTGAATTTTTAGAAAAATTAAACCAGAAAAATCTACTCAACAATTTCCAAAAAATCTTACTAAAAACAACTAATAAATTTAGTTAAAATGATTTATTAATTTGAAAATTTAAATAACACCTATCAAAACTTACATCAATCAAATTAGATCGAGAACAACCACAACATAAAGTATCTCACCTATACCACTTTAATTTTAATGTTTGGAATAGATTTGCAAGTAGTCCCACGGGTGACCACGTGCCCTGGGACGAGCAGTGACGAGATCTGATTGCCTACTTAAACTCGACTCGACTGAGGGAAACGAGGGTGAAACGAGGGTGAAGTTATCCGGTAATGATATGTGAAGGTAATGATACGTGAAGCAGGTAGAGCTACGAAGAAGACTTTGTGTGGTGGTGCATTTGCCTTATCCTCGGCCTTCGCTTTACACCCTTTGAAAATGCAACGCAATGGGCATCTTCATATTCCCAACAGAGATGCAGAGGAGAAAATTTATAAGATTGAAAATTTGTTTTCAATCGGGCACCGTACACCGGGGTGAATTGAATAAAATTGGAGGGTCATGGAACAAGAATTCAAGCCCAGTGGAGATGGAGATGAGGAGGAGCTGAAACTGTCGACATTAATGGAGGATGAGAACATAAGGAAACTGCATCGCCTCATGGAGCGCGAGTGCGATGCCGTGGAAAGATCGGCGTGCCAGACAGCGGCGGGGCGAGCTCTTTGGAATCACGTAATTCACGACCCCGTGGCGGAGATTCTGGCCGGAGAAACTTGTCTCAGAAATCTCCACAAGAAGATGAGGGTCGACAAGCTCAAAAATGCCCGCGAGACCGCCGGGGTAATGCTGGCCGTCCGGACGCTCTGGTTTGACTCCAGGCTCCAGGCCGCTCTGCGTCGCTTAAAGGGAGAAACTCAAGTCGTCCTGCTGGGAGCAGGTTCGATCTTGCGATCCCTGTTTGTTTCTTTATTTATTCTAGTTAAAGAAGCATTTCTAATCTCTGATGCTTGAATTTTTCAAGAAGCATTAATAATCTCCGATTCTTGGCTTTCAAGAAGCATTACTAATCTCTCATTCTTGGCTTTCAAAAAACATTAATAATCTCTGATTCTATGCATTTTCAAGAAGCATTACTAATCTTTCATTCTTGACTTTCAAGAAACATTGCTAATCTCTGATTCTTGGCTTTCAAGAAGCATAACTAATCTCTCATTCTCGGCTTTCAAAAAACATTAATAATCTCTGATTCTAGGCATTTTCAAGAAGCATTACTAATCTTTCATTCTTTACTCTCAAGAAGCATTACTGATCTTTCATTCTTGACTTTCAAGAAACATTACTAATCTCTGATTCTTGGCTTTTTCAAGAAGCATCACTAATCCCTGATTCTTGGCTTTCAAAAAACATTACTAATCTCTGATTCTTGGCATTTTCAAGGAGCATTACTAATCTTTCATTCTTGACTCTCAAGAACCGTTTCTGATCTTTCATTCTTGACTTTCAAGAAACATTACTAATCTCTGATTCTTGGCTTTTTCAAGAAGCATTACTAATCCCTGATTCGTGGCTTTCAAGAAACATTACTAATCTCTGATTCTTCGCCTTGTCGTGCGTGCAGGAATGGACGCAAGAGTATATCGTCTGGAATGTCTAAAGGAAACCACCGTTTTCGAAGTGGATTTCCCCAAAGTAATCGAAGTAAAAACCGCTTTACTTGACGCCGCTGCAGAGGCTGAGAAAAAAATGCTGCCATTCCAGGCCAAAAGCGTGCACCGCGTGGCAGCCGACATTACGCAAAAAAACTGGTTCGACAAAATGTCGACGGTGGGATTCGATCCGGAGCTGAG
This sequence comes from Pinus albicaulis, assembly GCA_034641835.2. Classification (NCBI taxonomy): domain Eukaryota; kingdom Viridiplantae; phylum Streptophyta; class Pinopsida; order Pinales; family Pinaceae; genus Pinus; species Pinus albicaulis. The sequence goes on from CM076575.1 coordinate 117,711,870, forward strand.
CACGGTGTGGATTCTGGAAGGCCTGCTGTATTATCTCCACGATCTGCAGGCCAAGGAGGTCCTGAGATCGATACCGGAGAAGTCCCGCGGGGACGCGGTTTTGTTGGCGGATTTCATGAACGAGTGCTCCACAGGCTTGTCTCGAGAACTGAGTAGTAATTTCCAGTTCTACAGCGACTGGCCGGAAGAGCTACTCCCGTCTTTGGGATATAATTCAGACGTGAGGGTTTCGCAAATCGGGGATTCCGATGCGAGCTTTGGACTGGTGCAGGACCCTCACAATTGCTTCAATAAGCTGCGGAATGTGCCGCGATGCATGAAGAGGGACGCCGACGGGATGCCCTGCAGAAGGCTTTATTTGGTTGAAGGCACTGTGAATCGAACCTTCGCGTCGGACCGTCATTAAATCCTCACCAGTCACTCTTTGGTTTTCTTCAAGATTTTTGTACACTAAAAAAAGGCACACAGCTTTTTATATACATATGCCATTGCATTTTTCACTTTGGAATGAAAAAAATCACAGTTCGTAAATTATTGAGAGTTGTGAAATTACCGTTTAGAATTTGGCAGGTTGACTTAAATAATGGTTAAGAAATTAACATTTTTTTTTAAATACTTAAATTTCAAAATCTGGTGACCTAATCAACTCCAAAAATAACTTTAATACCGTGGAAATATAACTTCAAAAATAACTTTAATACCGTGGAAATATATGTTCACTTATCTTTGTATTTTGCATCATGCAGTGCAGTGAAAACTATATGAATTTGTTAACTGATGGTGATATATATACATATATATTAAAATATTAAATTAGCAGAATTTTTTTGGTAATATGTTAATTATTTTATAAATAAATAAAATAATAAATAAATAAATAAAAATTAAATAAATAATGGAATAATTATTTTTTCAAACTCAAACTAACCGTTATCTTATTTATATGATGGATCACACAAACTTAGATTCCAGAAATATATTTATATTTATAATTAATTTAATTTAATCTAATCAGACATGTATGTTGAATTATGTAAATTTCACTTGTTTATGTATCATATAGTATAATGCAAATATGTTATTTAATGTTTATTCATTTTATTAAGTTAAGATATATAGTTTATTAAAATAGGTTATAGTAATTAAAGAAATAAATAAATTTATCGAACTATATATATGTTTAAAAAAAATAAGTGTGAAATAAATATTTATTTGAATAATTATGTGATATATAATTAAGTTTTATAATGATGTGTGTTTGTTTTGAAATTTGGAATTTTAATTTAATTATTAATGGTAGGTGAATGGTAGAGTTTTATGGAATATTTTAGAATATTCATAGTAGTATTAAAAAACTAAAGGTTGAGATTTATTTTCAAAATAGTTATGCTCTTTTTACCATTTTAATTAAATTGATTAATTAAAAAGTTTACTCAGCCATTTAATTTATATGGTTATGCTACCATATAATTAGCCATATAATTAGATTGTATCAAAGTATAGTAATCATGGAAATAACACATTTAAGCAACCATAATATGTAGATGTCATAATAATCCATGTTTATCAATGTCATACTAATAGATGAAATGGTGGTTTCAAACTCATGGTATTTGAAAAAGTCAAATAAAAGAGGAATTGATTTTTTACCTAATGAATTGACATGTCCTTTTGAATTAAGCTCTCTTTTTCATAAAGAGTTATGATAATGTATAAAAGGAGAAAATTAAAGAGTTATGATAATGTATAAAAGGAGAAAATTAAAGAGTTATGATAATGTAGAAAAGGAGAAAATATTTGAAGGATATGTGTATAAAAATGTAATTTGTAGAGTGAACTAGTTATCTTCACCATAATTTGTTGGGACAATCCAGACTATGAAATTTTTAGAGAAGTAAAGAGACATATTGAACTGACTTCAATTTTCTCTTGGGAAAAGTCATAAAAATAATAAGTTTTGGGAAAGTTACCACATAAACAAAGAGATTGGTGCTTCTTGTTAAGTTGGTGCTTAACAATGAAGATTAGTGTCTCTAGTATATCAGACATGATATATCTCATATGTGATTTTTTTCTTATGGTTCATGAATGCTTAAATAAGTAAAAAAATGTCTTATACTAATTCAACCCCCCAGTGCCCTCTCAATATAAGTGTGTGATCGATAATTAGTATCAAAACTAAGGTTTCTACGAAAATAGTCTAACCATTGGAAGGTAGATCTTAGAATAACACAAGGCTAGTGAAGAACGTTTTTCCAACATAACAAAACTCCATTGGTTGATGGAACAAATTTTCTTTCTATAGAATAAGGATGTGGATTTGTTTAATGGCTCGTGGCTTTAACATTTGGATATGTTGTGACTTGTTATAAATCTCCAACAATTCCACCAACATATTAAGATGGAAAGAAGACTAGTGAAAATAATGTAAAATCCATGAAAGCTATCTTGTGTGGTTTATTAGAATCATAGTTTTTCAAGGTCATGCATTATGAATAAAAAATTCAATCTAGGACAAGCTTCAAAATATCTCTGAAGGTGATGAAAATGTTAAGAAGGAAAAGATCCAAACTCATAGAAGGTAGTTCGCGAGTTTGAAAATGAAAGGAAAAGAAAATGTTGTAGAATATATCCTTCATATAGACAAAATTGTCAACGCCATTATAGGACTTGGTGAAAATGTTGTATTGTAGCACAAAATGACCCAAACCAATTTTTTTTTCCACTTCTCACAACATTCATGCAAAATTTGTCAATCTCTCATTGCCTTAAACCTTTAATTCATCCTTTAGGATGAGATCATGCCTTCTTTTGATGTAATGGGGAAGAAAACATCCTTTCTAGGGTAGATTGGAAACTGAGCTAATATGGAGCTTGTTGTCAACATGAATAGGGCATCATAATCAGTGCATTTTCTGAATATATTGACCTTAGTAGTTGATAAGAGTGGATTAAGCTAGAAAACACTATTGGATATCTTGGAATTACATGTGGTTTCTGATCCAATTTTCAAGTTGAAAGTTCATGCTATGATTCAAGAGAAGTTCCTCACAACATTTCCTTTGAAGAACCAACAAAAGGATATGCAATCAGAACTTTCTCTTGGATATGAGGTTGAAGTATCTATGTTTGTAGATGTTTCTAATGAGTCTTCCAAGAAGGAAAAAATATTGGGGCTTAGTGACAATGAATTTTTAGCTATGAATCAAGTAGTGAAGAAACTCAGTGTAGCAACTAAAGTCTAATGGGAATTTTTATTTTGCAAGAAAGGAATTCACGTGTTGGGTCATTATTATTGTGATATGCTTTGGTCTTTCATAAGTCCTTTTCCTCTTGAGCATTTTTCCTTCAAGAAAATTAAATATGATGGACATGCAAATGGCATGGTTCTTACTATTGGAAACTTTGTAATTCAAAAATTTTAGTTGATATGATTGAGTTTTCAAAAGTCAATCTCTAAATTCCTTCAAATGTGTGGGATAAATATGTATACTTCCAGGATTTTAATGATTGTCTCGTATAATATGAATACACATATGTCAATTTTTTTAATTAGTGAAACATGTTTCTCAAAAGGGAATTGGATGTGTTGATTCATCATTGTCTAGGAATTATTTACTCTCTTCAATGACATATCTACACTACAAAAGTTAATGGGTTACCATTGAAAGGAATTCATGAGAGAAATCTTAGCTGATATTTTGGAGGGAAATGTGAAATAAGGAAACATGTTGATATGTTGTTGGGTCCTTCGTTTTGGACATTTTGGATAAAGTCGTCAGCAGCAGAGCACCGAAAGTCAAAGCAACAATAAAATATTTGTTTCAAGACTTGCGCAGCGAAAAGTATGGGCGCGCACCGCAAAAGCTAGAATTGATTTTGATATAGTCAACATGAAAACCAAGGTAATGGCCCTAGGTTTTGGAAAATTGTGGATTAAGAGAGCGCAGGTTATAAAAGAAGATGTAGAGCAACGAGAAAAAAGTTTAAACAATAACATAAAGTTTAGAAAGTGTCGCAAAGTTTAGGCCCGCTATTGAAAAGTTCAGATTTGAGCTGGGAAAGAAAGACTGTTGTATGAAGATCTGTTGATGTAATGATCCATGTTTGATAAATGTTTAGAGTTGTAATTTCTGCGCACAATTTGTAATGTGCCACAAGCTATATTGAGAGAATGTTTTTTTTTTTTCTAAGTAAGATTAATTTCTATTAATGTAACATAGTGTACATGGAGGCACATGCCTCTGCAACTCTAGCCTAATTCAAAGGCATAATTCGCAGAAAACAACAAAAATGGGACTACCCATGTAGGGGAAACCAGTCCAATAAGAGTATGATTCGCTGCCTCGTGAGAGAAAACCAGCGTTATACAAATAAAACTGATAATTGTTTGCATATTGTGCCAGACATTGATACCAGAAATTAACAAAACCTTGTGACCAAGGACCTTAAGACTAAAAATGATAAACCAGAAAAAACCTGAGAGCCTAGGTGTCATGAGGAGTAGGAGGAGTCTCTTCTACAATGGGACACCTGTATTCGTCGTTGTCGTTGGCTTGCATGTCCTGGGTGGCGTTTGTTGCACGCTGGGGCTCCTTGGTCTCCCTAGCTTTGCTCGGAGCCTGTTTGCCATGCTCCTATCATCCCTGCTGCTTCTAGAGCTGCTGCTGCTGTCAGAGCGTGTATTGTGGCTGCTAGAACTAGGGTCACCCTTAACATCTGCAGAGGAAGCGTCATGGTGGGGGAGTTTCTGCATTTTGGGCGGGCGGAAGCTAGAAACCTCAACGGACTCCTTGAAGGAAACGGTAATGGTGGCGATGACAGGGGGGCGGTCCATGGAGCAGTGGAAATGGAATTGAACCGAGTTGGTGGACTGCAGAGAGGCTATGGAGTCCAGGCGGGGCAGAGGCGGTGGAATGGTCGTGACATCAGAGGGCTGAGCGAAAGAATGGGACTGACCAGCGAAGCGACCACACCCACTGCGGGTAGTAGGATACCGGCCATGGAAGTGCTCCAGGGAGGAAGGCGAGGTGTCAGAATGAGAAGAGGGAGATGAGCGAGCGGCCCGCCCTCTGCTGCTGCCATGCCTGCAATGCATGCGATGCCGAAGGTGAGGCATGGTGGCGCAGTGAGGGTGATGGGTGCTTTGGGCTGAAGAAGAAGCAGGGTGGTGGCGCCACAGAGCTGAAGGCACAGTGATGGAGGTGAAGTAGTTCGTAGGGGAGGAATTCAAGTGACAGAGGATGCTCTACGAATAGTGGTGGCCAGGGAGAATCTCTATACAACAGAGAAGGCTACAACGTCTCCCTGTTGGCGTGCGGGAGCTCGGCTCTGCGACTTCAGGGGAGAAATAGCTTCTCAGAGGTTGAGATAGGGAGGGAAGGCATCCAGGCAGACGAGAAACACAACCAGGCAGAGGCGAAAGACGATTCTGGGTCTCCATTTTGAAACGATGGCAGCAACCTCGACCTCTGCATAGAATTAAATGGTAAGTGGGATGACGACTAGAGCAATTTAATGCTCGTCGTTGGGGCTTGTGGGTGGCCATGTGGCCATGCCACTTGCTAACCCAGCAGCCTGTCACCTTGGTACTCGCATTAAACACCCGCATCCGGGAGTATTGAGGGAATGTTGATGTAAACATGCTTTGGAATTTATTAATAAAAGGAGAATGGGAGTTTTATTCTTATGATTATGTATTTCACACCCCCTTTTTGAAAATTTTTGATATGTTGTTATTTCCTTTTAGACATCTAATTTACATTGTCACAATGGATGTATGAATGGTTGTGCCAAATACATAAATATATATTTCTAGATTCCCCTTCCATCTTTCTATGGTTCTAGCTCACCTCGAGTGAGACACTCCTTTGAACCAAGGGAGTGAAAATTCCGACAAAGTGCTAAACTATGCAGAAATATTTGTTGGCACCCTAGCTCGAACCTTGGGTCATTCTTTGTTTAAATTTTTTAGCTGAAAAATGGTTTTGTTGCCGAGACCTCAAGTTTCTTAGGGGATATAGATCATGCAACCAAGGTATATTGACCAGGATATTCGAGAATGGTGGTATGAAAAATTTGATCACTTTGTTTTTGCAGTAGGCATAATTGAGACAAAAGGATCAAGATTGGATTTGAGAGGAGGCTTTGTATATTGATCCTGCCTATGATCAATACGAGATCTTTTGGGGTAATTTTCCTGAGGAATTAGAGTATTGGTTGACTCGAATTCAACGTAAATCAGATGTTGCGACATGGTCGAGGTTGCAAATAATTTGGACTACAACTGCTCTGGTTGATCTTCATCGGTTGGATATAGATCTAACGAGGACTGTCAAATTTTGGGTTGACATGAATCTCGAGAGATAAATCATTGAATTTTCAACTGAGAAGCACCAATCATTTTCTCGTGCAGAATCCATATCCAAGTTTGGGCTACATGGATGATTGTTGAAGGAGATTCCTCTTTGGTTTAAAGTAATGATAGTGGAAGAAAATTTATTGGTATTTCCACAAGGTCAAATGACATATTAAATTTTTAGTATTGGGGGAATGGATTAGGGGAGAGAAATGTCGTGTAGAGGCAGGAGAATGAATAAGTTATTAGAACAAATCAATAAGAGTCATGGAAGGAGAGGGATTTAAAAGCGTTGCATAGGGCAATAATAACTGGAGAGTGGCGAAAAAGGAAGTTGTGGGAAGTTAGGGTTAGAAGAAGGGAATTACAACGCATAGGATATTCTGTAAGAAGTTCAACGCTGTAGAATAAGGAAATGGAGACTCTAGAGTTGTGGAAGGGAAATGAGGAAGAAAGTTATTTTATGGAACTATAGGAGCTGCCAGTGGGAGTGAAATGGAAGGTTTAGAAGTGGTTACTTTGATGCACAAGGATTCACAAGGATTTCGAATGCTAATTGTCCAACCGAATGTGTTACCAAAGGAGCATACACCAGTAGATGATGATCTGCACTTTGCGATGGAACAAATTTTCTCCGAGGATGATTCCATACCAAAATGTAGGACCCTACATCACAACATCATGACTCCTCCTCTCCTTGACCTTCCTCTGGTGCCATATCAATTTCTCGATATTTTCTTTTCTAAGGTACGTAAGCTTATTAAAGCCCATCTAGTACATAGTCAATATAAGGGTAAATGTACTATTAGTGGTGTTGGTAAGCTATGTGTAGCGAGTTTTTCTCAACCGGGTTCCCAAGTATTTATACTTGTTTCCTCAAGTCAATCAAATATGGATGGAGTCACAACCAGATCCCTTACAAATATCCAGAATTTTCAGGAAGGGGGGGGTGAACATGTCGAACAACACTAGTACTTATGTGAAGCTGTCTGGAGAGATTGTCAAACCCCTGACCAACTAAGCTTATTGAATTTCAAACTACATTGCAAGATAAAGCATTGCAGTGGTTTATCAAATGGATCGATGCTAACCCTAATTCCAGTATGGATTTTGTCAAACAAGAGTTTATTAAGGAATTTAATTTACCTCAGTCAAATAATCAAGGATAGCGGAATTAATGGATATTCGCCAACGAGATGGACAGTCTTCGTGGTAGTGTATGCAACGTTTTATATATGCTATCCACAAATTGTCTTATCTTATTGATCCACATCATCAAAGGGATTGCTTCATTAAGGCTCTGTTACCAATGACTCACATTCCTTTGTCTCAGCGAAAGATTGATACACTTCAAGATGCTTTGGAACAAGCAATGCAAATAGAAGCTATGGCTGGTTACCTGCAAGACTGTAGAACGAGTGGTTCCTTAACAAATCCTACTATTGCAGGACTTTAGAATCATATTGCTACCTTGACAGATAGATTAAAAAATCTTGCACCTCTACTGTTGTGGTGGATTTGTCGCACGAGTGTACGAAATCGTACCAGCTTAAAGAGTGCGGTCTACTCTTTAAACTATTGGTAACAGGCAGAAAGTGGGAGAGCTCAAAAGCATAACATTTAATGAAAAACAATATGCTAAAGTAAGCTTTGGTTAAACTAAAACTAAAACACAAATATACAGAAGCTATATAGAGAGTCAAAATGGTAATAATGCAAATGATGGCTCGATGGCCTCTTCTTATTAAACGTTTGAAATGGAGAAGAAATTTTACCCACTTGCCAAAGGGCCCCTAGGAAATGGCTCTAGGTCCCGATGCAAGGGTGTTTCCTTCGAAGCTCTGCCTCTGATGCAGTTTCCCTCTCTCTTTCTGCTATGGTGGACTAAGATGTTGGGTGGCCAACTATCGAGTCCTCTTTAGCTCCAGCTCCAGGTCACACACACTATTGGTGTTACTTGGGCAACTTTGGCCAACATAACAATGTGATCACCATTTCTTCATCTCTTGGTGGCTTTATATAGGTGAGTTTCAAATCCTCCTTCCCTCCCTTGGTACATGATGGATAGTGATCCAAGGGAGAGGTATGATTCCATTGTGTGCTCACATAGTGTCTAAAGAGGCACTGGTGGCTGTAATTAGGCGGCTTTCACATAAGGAGTAATTGTCCTTTGCTTGGTGTGGTCCCGGAAAGCGACTTTTTTCCATTTCCAAGAATGCACGCTTATTGGGCAAAAGGGCGCGCAGAAGGCACTCTTCTTGAAGGATAAAGCATGAAAATAAACATTTATGACTAGTTCAAATATGATTTTCTCAAAACCTTGGAGATTTTAAATACTTCTTGGTTCCATAACGTGTTCCTGCCCTGTAAATCCTTAGGCTTGACATTAATTGATGTCGTCTTCTGCTGTACGATTTTCTAGTGTTAACAGTTGCCCCCTAATGTGTGAGGTCTAGGAAGAACTGTATAGCCGAAATACATTATAGTTTCTTTTCCGTATCGTACAGAGAGAGAGAGAGAGAGAGAGAGAGAGAGAGAGAGAGAGAGAGAGAGGACTGCGTGAATTTTGGAATTGAAAACACCTTGCATCGTTTCTGAGATAACCATGGTCTGAGGGACCCCCTGCAAGAAAACAAAATATACAACATATTTACAAAATTTCAACGAGGCGGGCATGTCCCATGCTCATTAAGCTATGGCTAGTTAAACAAAATTGATAGATACATGTGCTGTCTATGCCACTACTGTGGTAGTGATGCTGGTGGTTGTTGACGACGACTGCTGATGCTCTCCGGGGCGTTTTTTCTTTGATGATAGGTGGAATGTGGTACCCATGTCCGTAATCTTGGTATGGCATATCACTACACAATGTACGCATATGTACTGACTGGGACCTTCTCGTGTAAGCATTGTTGTCAGAGATGCTTATGGAGGCACGGGTCTTTGACGGATCTGATCAAAGTGCAATGGTTGTAAGGTATGATACCATCATGACATGAAAGCTTTTGTTGTGGTCGAATTTCAAGAGGATCGATGAAATTTGTGGATAATGACGTCTCCCACAGTTCCACTTGAGGATACCCCTTTGCATGGGGAGGGGTTATCCAAGGTACCACTTCCTTTTTGGAAAAGAGGTGTCGAGGTTGAAAAAAAGGAAGCCTTAACTGAACCATGGGTCGTTGACCTGAGGGGTTGGGGACCTTGATGTGATGGGGCATGTTGGTGAGAGGTGACTGAAAATGGATGATGGGGATTCAGTGGCCCGAGGTCGAAGTATACTTGAGCAGCTTGGTGACAGTCATAGTTATTTCTGAAGGGAAAATCCCTGGAGTCGGTAGGACTTCCAGAGCGGGTGTGAACCAGCTATGAATGTCGTGATGGTGCATGCATGGGGGGTGAAATACTTCGACCAAGGGAAATAGCGGACTGCTGCCATGGGAGAAAAGGTGAAATATGAGGGCGAAGTGGTGAAGGGCATCGTTTGTAGTTTTTTTACACTTACCAAAAGAATAAAATAATGGGGTTTGGTTTGTACAAAACACAGAGACGGGTACCCCAAAACATGAAAGGGCGTCTCTCACTGAAGGTGTGAGGACAATGTTTTTGCTAGGGGTAGGGGTCCCATTGGTTGGTCTCATGTGTGGGGTTGATGAAGTGAAAGATGTCGCAGATGGGATTATGTTGATGGAGGTATGGTGGGCCAAATGAGATGCATGGAGGTGCATTGTAAATTTTCTTGTACAACCTCATCGTCCGGGAAGGGGGTTTTGAGTTTAAATGGTAAACTTGACCTTATGCATGATAGATGGATGGGCATGAGGTGCTTCCTGGACTGAAATGTTATGGCCATGGCGTCACTTGTGTAGTGATATATGGCCTACTATGGGTGACTAGTGCCATGGAGGGGAGGCTCTACCAACCAATGCATATGTTTATCATATGCAGGGTGAGGTGATGATAAACGTGGTCGGGTTATGAGGACCCTATGGTTTATTTATGATGGAGAAATGATGTCAGGATATGCAAAGTTCTCTGGGACTCTATCATGCTAAGGGTAGAATGATACCTACTCCGGGACTTTCAGTGGATGGTGTTATGGACGGTTTGCGGGTTCTTCCTGCAAAAACAACTACCTCAAGTGAAGGCATCTTCTTTTCATTTAATATTTATTGAAAGACATGAACTTTGGAAAGGAAGATGGGAGGGTGCATACCTGTCGACATGAAAAAATTATTTTTCTGGAAAGTGAATGTGTGGCATCGCTTTTGTTCATCATGGCATACTGATGATGGTGCAACTTACGGTTTGCAGAATGGACCTTCTTGTTATCACCCTAGTAATTTCTCAAGATTGTGGGCTTTTGTTTTTTAGTTTAAGAAAACTAGGGGTAACCACAAACCTACTTTGGAAATTTAGGATCTAGCCTTCCTAAATTTCAGAGAGGGTTCTCTCTTTATGATTTAACTTTGTTTTTGTTTAATGTTTTAGGCTAGTTATGATAGAACAATTGGTTTTGGTTTTGAATTGGTTTGGTGGGAAAAAATCACTTAAAGGAAAACTAGGGAGAAATCTACTTGTCCATTGGGCTAATGGAGTCTAAGTCTAGATAGCAGTACTAGAAGGCAAGGCCAAAAGGATGCAAATATAGTCAGGGCAAGATAGATAACCCTCAGAGCTTTGGGTAAAAGGTTTTTGATGAAATGGTGTAGTCAGGACAAAGGGAAATGAAGGATATTTTAATCCGGACAATAGAGGAAGGAGGCAGAAGTCAAACAAGATTAGGAGAAGTTAAGAATTCCTAACACCGGAAATCATTTGAAAACATTTAAATGGTAACTTAGTTAAGACAGGGAGCCATAAGCTAGTCCTGAAGTAATATTCTTAGTTACTCATTTAAAAAGAACAAACACATAATGAAATGAATGGAACTTAGAAAATAAACAATGACAAGATAGATGCAATTTACTCTTTAACTTATCACGAGAATCCTGAATTATGATGTCCAACTAGCTTTGTCCAGTCTGCTACTTTCGAAATCAACACATGTAGGCCTCCAATGTATCAACAAAAATCTATAGTAATCTTAGCAATTTTATTCCACACTAAACACATCAAAGACTGAAGTATTTATACAAAATATTGTTTACAAATATCCTAGAGAGATCTAGGAATAACTCTAGGAAATATGAAATATCTTTACATATAAAGAGAGACAACTTCTTAACAGTTTAGCAAGCTGCCCTCTTATCCAAAAAATATAGAACAACTTAAACTAATCAAGGAGCCTTTACTGGCTAGCTGTCCTTCTTGCTGGAAAATTGGAAAATATCTTTATTGGAGTTGTTTTGACTGACACTCTTCCTCCTGATACACTTTCACGCTGTAATTTCATCCTGATACACTTTGACTCTGTTTATTTACTCTTACTGCTGTAAAAAGAAAACTGCCAGCAGTAAAAAAATGAGTTGACTGTTTTTGAAGTAATTTTCTTCACTGTCTTGCCCTTTCACTGCTACATTAAATCTGTAAAAGCCTGCCATTGTTCTGCATTTGGTATTTTTACACTTTTGAGTTTCCTAAAGTTTTCATCAGCATTTGTGTATTTGGAAAAATTAGGCTTAAAAACAAACATATGTTGGATCTTATTTTGAAGAAAAAACAAGTCTTCAATATATTGAAGAATGACCTTTCCTGTGGGAGAGCCCTGTGGCAGTGGCTTGTTGATCTGTTCTTTAGCATGATCCCTTATATTCTTGTCATAATATTTTTGTGCCATTAGTTTGTCATTGCAGACATGAATATCTGGAAGACCAGTTTGTCTCAACATAGTGTATTTTGCTAAAAACTTGGTTATAGAAATATTCATGGCATCACATTTTTCCTTTAAATTGTTCATCAGATTTTTCTTTGTTAGAACCTTCTTAATCTGCAAAATAGTCTCTGTCCTATCCTGTATCTTTAATTATTCTAGCTCTGTTTTGTTTTTACTGTTCAAGAAAGTGATTAGCTTTGATGCTTGTGCTGGTTTATCTGCTAATTCTTCTATTGTCTTTTGGATTTCCACTTGTGTTGCTAGAAGTAAATCTCTCTGTTCATAAATAATTTGAATTGAAGGCCATTGAAGATGAATGGCATCAATTATATTTGTCCAAAGGTAATTTCTTATGTAAGAAATTTGTGCAGTGAAACTCAAGTCTTTTGAAAGCTTTTGATTTTCTCTTCAAGTCTTTTGGCCCTTTGCTCATAACTGTTAGCATTGATTAATGTTACTTTGTTGGAAACTTCCATATTCTGAATCATCTTTTTCAAACTGTTAATTTCATTGTTTTTAAGTGATAATTCCTCCATAGCTTTTACTATCTGCCCTGCATCATCTGTGTGTTGTACATGTGTGGTTGAAGAATATGTTGCTAATGTTGTAGCTGAATGCACTAGCACTGCAGTTGCCAATGGCACATTAGGTGCTAATTTTTCTCCCAATGTAGAGGCCACAGCTGTAGTAATTATTGGTATGATTGAGGGGATAATTGGAGCTTCAGTTTATTTGAAAATTTCTTTCTCTTTCATAAGTTGATCCAATTGTGTTTCCATTTCTTTGATTTGGGTAGTCAGTTTGATAATCAACTGCATCATGTCTTCTTTTTCTGCCTGTTCTTGAAGAATTTCTTTAGTTTGAGGGTGCTCACTTTGAGGAAGCTCCAGCTGTTTCCTCAAAGTTGTAATGTCCTCATTTTTCTTTTTAATCAATATTTCTACTGTTGGAACATCTGAAGGATCAACTCCCACCTGCAAAACTAAGTATTCTAAGGCTTTTATCCTTAAATCTTTGGCATATAAAGAGCCTTTTTCAAGTTTCATTTGGTCCTGCATGTCGATAATTGTATTCTACAACTTAGTGGCACTCATAGCCTTTGTTACCATAGTTGAATATAGCATCTCAGAGCTATGTCTGTGGAATTTTATTTGATCCAGTTCATGCACATTTTCAGTATCTACTTCAAATTCCACCTTTTTGTAGTCTACCACTGTCTTAGGTGTTGAAGTAGTTGGTTGCAGATATGACATGATGATTTTATTTGTGGAGTAATCAAATGCTGTAAGTAACTTGTTCTGGTTCCCTGGCTTCTGTTTGAGAAATTGAGAATAAATCTCACTTTTTATCTCTTCATTATTTTGTTTGATCTTCTTATATCTTTCTTTGATGTCTAGGTACTTTTCCTCCACTGTGTGTGAGGAAGAGGCATCCATGTTTTTCTACCTTTCAATCATTTGAGTATCCTGTTCACCTATTGTTTGATTTGTTTGTATGTCTGCAAGAGTTTCTTTTATTATTTTTGTAGCCTCATCATTATTTACCTCAGGCTCATTGGTATCTTCAACATCAATAACTTTTTCTTTCCCTATGGAACTGAATTTGAGCCTTTTGTTGTAAATCAACTTGAATTTAGTATCTGTGGTGGTCTCTGTTGTGTAGGCTCCCTCATCTCTTCTTCTTTTGTTTGAAGATTCTGGCTGTTTTGAAGCTATCATGGAAAGTGTGGTATCCATATTTTGTGTTGGTTATTCATTGATAACTGTATCTATCAATGTGTTTTCTACCCATTCTGTCTGATTTGCAAATTTCTCAATATCAGGCTTGGGTTCATGTATGAAAGGAGGTAGTTTATTTTTAACCCTTATACTGCTTAGAAGACCTTGAGGGTCATAATTCCAAGGGAAAATTTTATGAAATTTTAGCTTTGACAATCTTTTTTCTATATCTTTATTAGCTTCCCTGTTATTTACAATGAAAGGACCACTCTGATTTTTCAATTTGAACTGGGTCTTGTTTTTGGAAGCCATAAAGTTAATGGCATCAGAATTCAAAATCTGCCTTAAATATTCTAATGCAGAGACTCTGATAGCCAAATATTTGGGAAATTTGTAAGGCAGTAAATTGGACCCAAAAATTCTCAATTATGTGTGCTTTTCATATAAATACTAGTCTCCCATATTGCACTCTTCTGATAACTGCAAGATTCTCTTGATGTCCTCACTCATCCTAGGCTGATCTGCTTTGTACAGTAAACTCATAGTTGACTGGATGAACAAATCTGAAAAGTGTGAATAACTGAACTCATTTTCTTCTTTTCTCAACAAATATGTCCAATGGATAATGGATAGAGGTTTACCCTCTACATCCATTTTTTGCAATGTTATCGGAAAATGATCAGCTCGTGAAAACAAAAACAAGTGAAATAAGTAGGAAGAGTATTTGAATACCCCTTCAGTGGGAAACTTGGTCGACTGATGATGGATAGAATCAACTATAAATCTGGCATAGTCAAAAATCATTTCAGGAGGCTGAACAGGAGATAAAATAGATAAAAAACCAAGGATGGATTCATCAGTGAAGTAACCTAGTATGAAAGATAACATTGAAATGACATGCCTAGAACCCTCTAAGAAACTTGGAAGTGGAGTAAGGAGGATTTAGTTTAGGAATATCCACATGACTAGGCATAAAATTCTGGAAAATCATAAATCTCCTAGGGAAATCTAATCCCAAATATAATTGAGTTAATGCTTCAATGGATAAGGGGACTGCCTTAGGGTCAAACTGTAGTTGTAAAATTTCATTAATAGACTCTACAGTGATAGAAAATAGAATCTCCCTATCGGAATTTACAATTTCTCTTTGGTCTGGAACATAGTACTTTTGACACAATCTTATCAGGTCTTGACCAGGGTGTGTTAATGGAACCACATATTTGGGTAAATTTGTTTCCCAAATAGGCATGTCATCTTTATCTAGGAATTTTTCACAACACCAATTGTGAACTTCTAATAGGTTGAATTCTACCACAGGGTCCACAATTTTATAATCTACATCAATCAAGGGGATGGTTTCTTCAGTAGGTATTGGTGGCTGAAGGGGATTGACAAACACAACAGTTTTTGCGGTGAGTGCAGGGGTGGATTTTGGGGCTTTTGCTGCTTCAGACTTAGGAGGTTTGGATCCTCCAGATTTAACAGGCCTAGAGCCTCCAGCTTTAGGTGTCATTTGTTTCTTGGTCATTTTTAAATAACTAAAGAAATATTAAACAGTTTGTAGTAGTTGGATTTTTTGAAACAAAGGAAATTTGAGCAATTTTTGGGCAAAGATAGCTTCAGTGATTATATTAATGCTCAATCGGGAATCCGAGACACATGCAATAGGTTTAAGACAGAAAACACAGGCTTTTTGAACGACTAGGACTGAAAAAGAGACTTTTTAGGTATTCTGTAGGTTTTAAAACCTTGTTGAGCTGTGGAATTGATCTTTCAGGGGTTTTAGACTGAGGATTTGGCTTTTAATGAAGCTTTTATGAATCAGAGAATTCTGGAGAAATTTTGCGAGGGTTTGCCCTGTTTTTGAGTGTTTTGGACACACTTAGATGGATGAATTCTCTAATTGTAGCTCAATTGGTTCAGTTGAAGGTTTTAAATTGTGAAATTTGTAGGCTAGATTTGGGAAAATACCTTTTTTTGCAAGTATTTTGACTGTCGAAAGGGCTTCTGCTACTCATTGTAGTTGAATTCGAGCTTTGGTTCGAATAACTGAATTCGAAAAAGTCTTTGTTGATCTTCAAAATAGAATTCTATGGTGAAAATGGGCTTTCAAGTGTGAAATTTATAAAACGAGGTTTAAAACAGGTTTTTGGGAGCTGAAAAATGGCTAAGTGGAGTTCTTTTCACAGTTCGGAATGCGAGAATGCATTGAAAAATAGTATAATAAGGGTTTTAAACCTTTGTTATAAATCTTCATTTGTAATAAATTCCAGTCATATCAAAGGCGGGATGGTTTGTGTTTTTGAATGCGAAAACAGGAAATGGTTTTCGCGTTGGTAATGGGTAGTAAGTGTTTTTAACCAAATTGAACGCCATGCAATAGGAACACGACACGTCACCGGAGGCGGAAATGGGAAAACCACCCATTTTGTGTCCATTTGGGCATCGGGCTATCGTTTGGTTTGCGAGCGCGAAAATCATCGTCAGGCGTTGGATCTGGAGCATGGGAGTGAAGGGTTGAGATTAATTGCAAATTTGCGGTGGAAAAGGCTGGGTGGGACTGGGTATTTTATTATGCGTTGGTGGATGTAATATATAATAAAACCTTTGTATATTTGTATTTTAACCAAAGTTTTAATCAAAATGTTTGATGTATAGACGGGGTCAATACATGTTTTTCGAAAGGGGTTTAATGTGGATGTTATATATATAAATAGAGTTTATATATATGGTTAAAAAATGCGTGTGAGGCAGGGTAAATTGGAAAGTATATTGCAAAGGCCTAGGGGTTTATTTTTGTTTCCAAAGACATAAGATATGCCCGAAATCATATTTACATTTTTATTTTATTATATAGTTTTAGACCAAAGGGGTATAATTTGGGATTTTATTTCAGCACGTGTATAATAATTTTGGCCTAAAATCTTATAATAATGGGTTTAAAAGGGTATTAATATAAAAGGGAATTATATTAATAGTAAAAGGTCATTTTAGGGATTTAATATATAAAATAGAAGTTAATATGACAAGGGACAATGTAATACATCAAAAATACAATTATATGACTAAGTAAAGTGAAAATATTAAAGCACAGCTTTTATCATCTATAATTTCACCACTTTTAACTTAGGATATAATGTTTTTGAGGATTTTTATGCTATGTATGATTAAAGGGAGTTATTCAAATGGGGAATTTCATATTCCATCAAGTAGAAAAGGTGCTTACTTATGAAATTGGATAGTAATGAGTGTATGAAGGGTAAATGATGATAATTAGAGATTTAATATAGGAATTCAACACTTTTAACTTATCAGTCATCGAGCCTTGGGTCCGGTCCCAACAGAAGTCTGAGAAATGCTCTAAGCCTCTTTGACTGAAAGTCTAAAATGCAGAATAATTATAGGGGAGGGGAAATTAGTGATTATTTGCCCGGTGATGAATATTTACATGCTTTTCCCACTTTTTTCTACCTACCCAACTTTAATCTAACATTTTTTCTTCCATTTTGCAGGTGCATTTGAGCTAGCAAACTTGAACATTTTATTCTTTTGAAAGCATAAAAACTATCTAAATCTACCTTATATCATTCGAGGGCTCAGATTTAACTGATGAGCTCCTCTTTATTCTCTACCTATCTACTGATTAGTCAGGATTAAACTGTCTGACTAATCTGTATTCACTGTTCTACAACAATAAAATTGAAATCATGACAAGTCAAGTTTAAGTAGTTCAACTCATCATGGATTATGGCATTTATTGACACTCTGCCATAATCATTAGTAACAAAGTAAAAAGTAGTGGCATTTGAATTTGCACACTTTCATGTTTTATTTCTTTTTCTTTTGGGGTCTATATTTTTTCTAAGTTCTTTGATCTTTCTTTTAGGACTTTTACCCACTTTTTGATTTTCTATTTTTTTATTTTTTACAAAATATGGGAAAACAACTTGCAGAAAGAAAGGTATGTACATATTTTTACAAGACTATCATAAGTCAATTCCAAATTATGAATCCTATACTTATAGGACCCTAACACTTCTGATCTCCTGTTATTGACCTCCGAAGTTCTGGAAAAGGGAAATAAATATGGGATTATGTCCCTAATCCTATTCATTTGTACTTATTGAGTTTTGGGAGATTTGAGGTGATTACAGAGCCTTTCTTGCCGTTGCGATAAGCTTGTGTACCAGGGATTAGCAATATTATGCCGAGGTAACTTTCATGACGTCCTGCATTTCAATTTTTTTCAGTTTGATGGTGCCGGGGGCCGTACAAATTGGGTTTGTACGGCCTCAAAGGGATTTTTTGTCCTAGATTGCACGGGCGATCTAGGCAAAGAGGCACCCCCCTTGCGCACATTTCTGAGGGACAGACGCGCGAGGTTGCGCTATTCCCTCTTTTTTGCACACAAGGGCGCGCCTGTGAAGGAAACAGGCGTGCCAGGGTGTGCATGTCTGAGAGACAGACGCGCAAAGGGAAGGGTGACATAAAAACTTGGGTTTTTTTTTCCTGTTTTGATGTTTTTCCTGTATTAATGGGTGCCTATGTTTCTTGGAAGGTTGGTTTGGAGAGAGCGAGATTGGTCAGAGATCCGGACCACTCTAGCTGCTGATGTTGGGGCGCGCCATCAGTTGGTCGCATGGGGCCTTCTGAAGTTTGTTGAGAACAAGTTTCTTCGGTCTTAGGACCGATTATTACGTTACATTATACAACATTGGCGTAGGAGGCGCATATGTTCATACTGAGGGTGGCGAAATTGATTATTCGTCTGGAGACGGATATATACTTCATGACCGGGTTACTGCCTCAAGGTGAGGCAATGAGGTATCCTCTCCCTGCTGGGAGAGTGAACCTAGACAGGTTCCAGAGGAGGCATTGTGGCGGTGAGCCTCTTACTGAGGGGTGCATCAATATTGCATCAGTGACAGATGTGGCCAAGCGGTGTGGTTTGGCCATTATTGTGCAATTGGCGGGATCATTTTCTCCGCATCGGGCATCGGGCCCACAGGTGGGAGTTTTATGCCGTTTGAGGTGCGGGCATTTTTTCCATTTCGCCCGCTTCTGTTTTAATGGTATGGTATCGCAACTGAACAGGGTCCAACGTGGGTCCAAGTCATTTGCGTACGTTATCATCTTGTGCAGCATTATGTACGAGAGGGTGGTGCTGTTGAGGCCCATTGTGGCAGTGCCTATTGGGGGGCCGCGGGAGCCACGTATGAGGAGGTGGGCTCTGGTGATGCCGCGCGGTGGTGGTGGCACGGTGGGTCGTTATTGGAATGACACGATAGAGGCATGGTTCAAGGCCAACCCGCAGATGTTTTTGCCATACCCGTATGCGGGGATGGACTTTCAGGGTGATCCAGATATCAGCCTCCCTTTTGGTTATGTTTGGGGTCCTGCAAGTATTCATTATTTTTTTTCTGCATTTGTTCAAGTTTTTATCTACTTATGTGTTTTTTTATTGACACTGACATTCTTTTGGTTACTCGTGCAGATGTTGGTGAGATGGGACGCCCAGTGGCCTGGTTGGTGGGTCACGATC
Organism: Pinus albicaulis; assembly: GCA_034641835.2. Lineage (NCBI taxonomy): Eukaryota > Viridiplantae > Streptophyta > Pinopsida > Pinales > Pinaceae > Pinus > Pinus albicaulis. The sequence continues at coordinate 117,731,300 of CM076575.1, forward strand.
CTCTGCCACGACCTCGTGGTGGTCAGGGGAGAGGTGGCGCGGGTGGATTCGGTGGTGGTTCTAGTGGACCTGGCGGGGATGGCGCTGGCCCTTCTGGTGAGGGTAGCAGCTTGGCTGCAGCTGAGGTAGTAGCTAAGCGAGCTCGTGAAAATGCGGCTGAGGTGCGCATTGCAGTATTTATGACTCAGGTGGCCGCTCTAGAGGACTTCCGGGGTTGAGTGGACCGCTTGACCTAGGGGATACCTACTTAAGGTTTCATGGACGAATTCAAGGAGGTTTGGCTAGAGACGGTGATGGCCCGCGAGAGGGATTATCGGCCCACTCTACGACGAGTAGCTATTGCAGTGGCGACAACAACTCCGGTGGTGGCACCAGGAGCAGTGGTGGGCCCAGGTGCTCCTCTTGAGGGGGCACCCCCCTAGAGTAATTTTGTACACAGGGAAAGCACCCGTTATGAGGATGCTTCCCTTATTTTCGATGATCTTTGTATCTTTGGGCTGGCCAATGGGCTAGCGATACTATTTTTTGTACTCAGATACACATATTTTTGATATATATATGAGAGATCTTTTGGCAGCTCTACATGGTGTGATATCTATTTCGGTTTATATATTTTGTGTTATGTTGATGGATATCTATGTTTTTGGATTTTTATGTATGATGGTTTATTCGCAATGCATTCCAATCTAGAATATTGTTAGCTATGCGATCAGCTGCTTGGTTTTGATTCCTTGATACATGTGAAAATGTAATGTAATCAAATTGTCTTCTTAATATTTTGGCACACAAATATTTTCTAAACAGGTTTGTGTCTCTGGTTTAATTGCGATACTACTAACTGGGAATCGAGGTAGAAATGCATATGGCAGATGCCTTGATGGAGGGCCTCTCACATAAGTCTGATAACGACATCATATTTTTCCTGATTGTTTGTTGCTGATCTGATGGAGACGCCGTTTGAACACAGTGGTGATCGGTAAGGGTGGTAGATGACCTAGGCGGCTGCAGCTAAGTTTTGAGACCATCGCGATGCTCCATCAGCGAATCCGAAATAGGGTTCAAGTTGGTGATCCATGGTGGCACTTTGAGCGCGTTTTTTACATAAGTCTTTGGGTCAAAAATATTTTGGTGTTGGGGTTTTTGTGTACTCTAACTCTAGGGGATAAGGGCTGTTGGGGCCCTTATGGGTAGAACTTATTGAGGTACAGGCCGTTAACAGGATTAGTGAGGTAGGTCCCGTCCAGTTCCGTCAAGATGTATGCCCCTTATCGGAGACAATGTTTGATGATATAGGGTCCTTTCCACAAGGTTTTGAATTTCCCTGGCCCTAAGGCCTCTTTTGCAACATCGTAGCAAAGAAATAACACTCCCTCAGTAAATGAGCGAGGGGTGATGTGGCAGTCGAATGATGCTTTTACCCTTTTCTTATGGGCCTCATTGTGTTGCAGCGATTGTCGTCGACTTTCGTCAACTAGCTCTAGTTGTACTAGGAATTCTTCTAGAGGATGGGTGTCATCAAGGAGTTCGATGGCGGTGTGAAAGTTTGGGATCTTGTAGAAATCAATGCAAAAGTGTAAGGTACCTTGGTATTTTTCGACAGGAACAAAGTGGAATACTGGGACGAGGGGGCGGTTGGAATCCTATCTTGGGCGTGCGATGATATAAGTCATATGTGGTGAATTGTGTTGTTGGCATGCAGCGGGGGAAGGATCTCAGTAATGGAGTCCTGTTTGAGCACAAGGTCGAGTTTCTCGCTAGGATAGTCAATTTTCGGTAGGTGGAATTTGTTCTTATCACAGAGTTGCTTGAATGCTTTCAACAACGGGCATACTTCTAGCACGTGATCTTGACCAGTGAAAATGGTGCACGGTACCATAGCGCTGACAGAGTAGATAGTGTGAGATTCTATGCTACTCGTTGTCCCTGATGTGGACGCTCGGAAAGGGTCGGTCATCTTCTGCTTCCATTTTCACGTCGCAGGTTGAGACTTGTCTCCCTCTTTGGTGGATGGTTGACTTAATGCCGCTCTAGCTTCTCTTAGCTTGGGGATATGTGCACTCTTAAATGTATGATGCAAGTGTGAGAAAATTCAGCAATAAGTGTGTGTGATCTTCTCTGTTGGAAATGTTGCCATTGATGGCAAAGGAGGTAGCAGATGCAGAGACAGGAACAGTTACAAGGAGACAAAGACAGATAATGGAGGCAACAAAGAAGTAAATGAATGAAGCAAAGGAGACAGGCAGAGGCAGAGGAAACGAATATAAAGGATAAAGGCAGAGGAAGAGGAAGCGAATACAGAGGCAGAGCCGTTATCACAGCAGTAGAGGCAGAGGCAGAGCGACAGAAGCAGCAGAGGCAGAGCCACGACTGTTATTGCAGAGAAACAACTGTTATTCCGAGAATCTTTTACACAGCCGGGTGTTACACATAACATAAATTGCATTCTGGGCTTTATATTCAAACGTGCAGTGGAATGCAATGAGATTGAATATGCTTTGAATCAGTTGGCATTCACTGTTTGAATTATGTTTGAAATTAATCCCCATTTTTGAACAGAGCACTTGTATTCGATTGAAATGAAGGTTATATATATGGCTTATATATATGCATACACCAAAGAACTGTGCGTTATATATATGGTAGGACCGTGTGGAAATGCCAGAGACCAAGGCCACTTATGAATGGAGTGGAACCATAGTCGTAACAAAGAATATATATATAATTGAAATGCGATGAATAGTTATATATATATATATATATATAATTGAAATCGTGGAGGACCGAAACCTGGAGTGTAGGGAGAAGTGGAACCATGATGGATGAGCAGTAACGGCGGTTTGGAGGAACAGTAAAGCGGAATGGTGGTATTCATCGCACCACCCTTATACGGAAAGTGGTATTGAAGGAATGGGCAGCGATTCCATAGAATGCCTGACGCATGTCCCTGAGTGAAATTGGAAAACCACTTTTTATTGTGCGCCATCGCGCATTATGGTCTACTCATGTTGATCAAGTGATATCCGTTGGATCGGGCAACGGGATATTGGCCGTTGGATAGGCGAGGGTATTTACCAAGGTATGTTGCGGAGTGGGCCCGATTACTGTACACAAATGAAGGGAAAATGGTTATTAAACTTTGGTCATAATATTACATGGGCGAAGGTCAAGAATGTCATTCCGGAGGCCTCGTATATGGTGACAAAGGTTAGTCATTATCCCCCGTGGAATTTAAAAAGGAATGGTTTAATATATCCGAAAAATTTGGATATAGTTCAAGGTATTTTATTTAAAAATTGCAACTCGGACATATGGAGATTAAGACCATATGTTTACGATTGTGAAGTCAGCACGCTATGAAATATATGGGAATGTAATATATTTTGATGTTATAAAGCCACAGACTATTAATAATTGTTAATGCTTGACTCGTAGATGGGCGTACGATGAAGTGAATACATGGGTCCTCACATTTAGTGGGAAACACATATATATGCTGATATATATACTACGCTGATATTTAATATAGTGGGCTGTAATATTGCTCCGAAATTGTATTAAAACATTAATTGGGTTTATTACATGAGCATATTATGTGCTATATGGGTTTTATAATCGTGAGTATAAAAAGCCTCCACAGTTGATTAAAGTACTAGCCCAAGAGATTAGAACCTTGAAAGTTTTCCCAGATTTAAAATCAGTTGTTATATTAAAAAGCAGTTATAAATGCAGCAGGTGCAAAAAGTACAGTGAACAAGAATAAATACAGGAATGAAGTGAATAGATGGAATATGCCAATGACAGTGAAAAAAGAGTATGCAGAACTATTTATTTACAGCAGCAAGAAAAGACAAATCCAGCAAATCCAAAATCCAGAAAAGGAGTTGAATGGAATTGAGATGTATAACTGAAAAAATGCAAATGTAAATATTTTTTATTTTTTGTGATGCAAAGGCAAGTATCCTAAGGAAAAGAAAAATCCCACTATAGCATGAAATTTTGTACACATTATAATTTTAATTGAGTTTGATAAAGGAATGAGAAGATAGAAGTCAAAAGGTCAGGGCTATTCACTTCAAATTCTCTGAGGAATGTAAAGAGTCATGTAATGAACTCTATATAAAATATAACATTAATATGCAGTGTGTGCGTGTGAAGAATAGAGAAGACAAAATATAAAATATTGAGACAGACAAAATTAAGAGAGGCATAGAAGAAAGAGATGCTACAAAACATAGCTGATATCTAAGGTAAATCAGCAAACATTCAGTTTGATATATTGAGGAAGTTGGAGCTTCCCTATCAAGTTGCAGCTTGATAGCTGTCAGTTGTAGCTGACTAAGGTTGGAGCCTCCTGTAGGTTGGTGTTTGCAGAAAAACAGTGGTGAGAGGGAGTTGGAGCTTGCCTTTGCATCACAACAATAATAAGATGTGGTTTTCTCCCTTTATGGGTTTCCACTTATATCTGGTGTCTCTGTGCATGATTTTTATGTGTTGATCTGATTTATATCTTCTATTTAATACCTGCTACTCTCATATTAAATTCTGCTATTATATTAAATTAATATTTGCTGCTCACATTCTAAGATTACTCACATATTAAGTTGGACATGAAATGAAGATGTATGTTAGTTTGAATAAAAGGTTTAAAAAGTCCATGAATGTGTTAAACTGATTCACCCCCCCTCTCAGTTTAACTAAGGGTTCAAAAATTGGTATCAGAGCGGGTTCCTTTGTACAAGTCTAACAACTAAAAGGAGATCCTAGGTTCCCAAGATGGCTAGTAAAGAAGGATGCTCAACCAATAAAGCCCCTTTCTTCACTGGTGAAAATTATGCTTTCTGGAAAATCAGAATGAGGACATACATAATGTCTCTAGGAATAGAAGTCTGGGCTGCTATGGAATTAGGATATGCCCCGAAGGCAGCTGACACAGAGAAAGAAACAAAACAAGATTTGGTGGCTAACGCAAAAGCCATGAATGCCATCCTAAATGGATTATGTGAAGCAGAGTTTATTAAAGTAATGCACACAGACACTGCCAAAGAAATATGGGATACTCTTGAGAACATACATGAGGGAGACAAGAAAGTAAAGACTGCCAAACTTCAAGTTTATAGAGCCCAGTTTGAAAAATTAAAAACGAATGATGATGAAGACATTGCCAGTTTCTTCCTAAAAGCTGCAGAAATTATTAACAATATGAAATCTCTTGGAGAAAAAATGCCAGAAAATATAATTGTGCAAAAGATTCTAAGATCTCTTCCATCCTCGTTTAATCCAAAGGTGTCTGCAATAGAAGAAACAGCTGATTGGGAGACCTTGACTATGAACCAGCTACTTGGAAATCTAACAGCCTATGAAATGAGGCTCCCACAGAAGAAGCCAAGTACGAGGGAAGCAACCTTTAAAACATAAAAGAAGAAAGAAAAAGAGGGAGACATATGCTCTTGCTCGGATGAAGAAGAGGCAAAGTTTGTCAAGAAATTGGATAGAGGCTCAGGTAAATACAAAGGTAAACTTCCCTTCAAGTGCTTTAACTGTGGAAGAGTTGGACACTATGCTGCTAAGTGTCCTCACAAGAAAGTAAGAAATCAGGATCAAGAATAAGAGAAAAACATATCAAAGAACTAGTAGAAAGGAAATAAATTCAGTAGAAAATCCTTCTATGCTCAACAAGATAGCAGTACATCTGGAGACTCAGATGAATCCTCAGGAGAAGAAGGAACCTCTGAATTTTTACTGATGGCCATAGAAGATATTTAAGGTCTCTTGCTAGAAGTTGAGGAAGAAGGGGAAGTCGACCTTGAGGGGGAGCTAAGAAGTGCCCTGGAGGAGATTGACAGACTCAAACTAAAATGTAGAAAACAAAAAGAGATTCTCCTCAAATGTGTGAAAGAAGAACAAAATTAAGAATTCCTCATGCAGCTGAAGGTAAAGCTTGAAGAAGCCAAGAAGATAGAAGATATATTACTTCAAAAAATCAAGGATAAAACTCGAGAACAAGAGAAGCTGGAAGAAGAAATTGTATGTCTGAGGAAGAAATTAGAAAGTGCTAAAAAGAAAGTGTCTATATACCCTTCTCAAATGACAAGCTCTGGTAAGTTGAATGAAATCTTGGATGCTCAAAGATCTCCTCTAATAAAAACTGGGATAGGCTATGAAGGAGAATCAAGTAAAGGCAAAGAAAAGGAAAACAAAAATATAATTTTTGTGAAAGCAACGAAGGCTAATGAAGCAGCTCAAATAATTCCTACAAAGGAAGAAACATGTAATGAGAGAGACAGAGACTAGAAGAAACCTCTAATAACAAAGATTGCAACAAATACTAAGACAACAGAGAAAGGATCATACACTCCTGATTATATCAAATTTGGAAGCCATCAAAGGAGATTCTTGCCTCCTATGAAGAATGCCACCTGTTATGTCTGCCACAAGCTGGGACACATTGCTACTTATTGTCATGCAAGGAGGAGTAATTCAAACCAGCTAAAGATGCAAACAGTAAAGAGATTGTCTCAAGCAAACAAATGGAAAAGACAACCTTACATCAGGTATGCAAACAGTTTCTATGGTTACTGTTTTTATTGTAAGGAATTTGGCCATAAAATCATTGAGTGTAGAAAGTATGGACAAAGATTGATGTTTAACACCTCAAGGAGGTTTATGATTCAAAGAAATTTTGTTCATACTCATAACTCTGCAAAAATTATGTTCAAATGTTGTGTATGCAATCAAGTTGGACATATACCTTCCAAATGTCCTCTAAGAAAATGTAATCCATCATCCCACAAAAGATACCAAACAAAAGGGTGCTTCCAGTGGATAAAGAAGGAGAATAAATGTGACCTGGCCCTAACTGTTCAAGACCTGAAAATCCAGTGGTACCTGGACAGTGGCTGCTCAAAACATATGACTGGAGACAAAAGAAAGTTTATAACTCTTGATGAAAAGAAATCTGGCAATGTTACTTTTGGCAATGATAAATCAGGTAAGATCAAGGGAAAAGGCTCAGTCAACATAGATAATGGAAGAGGAAAGGCCCAAGATGTACTATTTGTAGATGGGCTGAAAGAAAATTTACTGAGTGTCAGTCAGATGTGTGACAAAGGCTGTGAAGTTCTCTTTAGAGCACAAGATTGTGAAGTCAGGTCAAGCGCAACAGGAAAGACTCTGCTCAAAGGTGTTCGAACAGAGAGTAATGTTTACATAGTAAAAGAGGAGGATGAAGCCTGCCATCTTAGCAAACTTGAGGAGTCATGGTTATGGCATAGGAGATTGGGACATCTCAGCTTCGACCATATCATCAGACTGAGCAAAAAGAAAGCTATCAGAGATATGCCAAAAATAAAAAGGCCTTCAAATACCATATGCAAATCTTGTCAATTGGGGAAACAGACTCGCACATCCTTTAGATCTAAAGATGAGCTATCAACAAGAAGACCAGTCCAGCTTGTGCACATGGACCGGTGTGGACCTGCTAGAACTAAGACACTAAGTGGAGAATCCTACTTCATGCTGATAATAGATGATTTCTCCAGAATGACATGGGTTGCTTTTCTCAAGAACAAATCAGAAGCACTGGAAAAGTTTAAGACATTCAAAGCATTAGCAGAAAATCAAACTGGATGCAAGCTAAAATGTATCAGATCAGATAGAGGAGGAGAATTCACATATTATGACTTTGCAGACCTATGTAATGAACATGGAATAAAGCAACAATTTACCATTGCAGGGACACCTCAGCAGAATGGAGTAGCAGAGAGACAAAACAGGTCTGTACAACAAATGGCCAGAGCTATGATGCAAGAGAGTAACATTACTAAAATTTTTTGGGCAGAAGCTATACACATAGCAGTACATATTCTAAACAAAGCTCATTTAAGACCTAACAGTGACAAGACACCTTATGAGCTATGGCATGGTAAACTTGCATCAATCAAGCACTTTAGAGTCTTTGGCAGCAAGTGCTACATAAATAATAATGATGAAAATCTGGGGAAGTTTGATGCAAGAGCAGATGAAGGAATATTCTTAGGATATGCATCCAAGAGTAAAGGATACAGATGCTACAACAAGAATCTTTGAAAAATTGTAGAAAGTATTGATGTAAGATTTGATGAAGAACTTCCAAACAAGACAAGAGATATAGACTGCAGCAGCCATCCTGAAAATCATGAAGAAGAGGACCAAGATGATGAAGAAACAAGCAAAACATTAGAAAATGCTGATCTGAACTCAAAAACCCCCTCAAGATACACTCAAAAGAACCATCCAGAAGATCAAATCATAGAAGACAAGAGTGTAGGAGTGCAAACAAGAAGGAAGCTAACTGAACAGACAGAAGAAGTATACATAGCAATGTTATCACAAATAGAGCCAAAGAAGTTTGAAGAAGCCAGTAAGGACAAGTATTGGGTAAAAGCAATGAATGAAGAATTGGACCAAATTGAGAAGAACAATACCTGGGAACTAGTTCCTAGACCAATTGAGAAGAATATCATTGGTTCAAAATGGGTATTCAAAAACAAAATGAATGAGCAAGGAAAAGTAATCAGGAATAAAGCCAGGCTGGTCTGCAAATGATACTCACAAATTGAAGGACTTGATTATGAAGAAACATTTGCCCCCGTAGCTAGAATGGAAGCTATCAAAATGTTCCTGGCATTTGCATGCTACCAAGACTTGAAGGTATATCAAATGGATGTAAAGTCTTGTTTTCTTAATGGAGATCTAAAAGAAGAAGTGTACATGGAACAACCAGAAGGCTTCTCATTGACAGACAAAGAAGACTATGTATGCAAACTGAAGAAGGCCCTATATGGACTGAAACAGGCTCCTCGTGCTTGGTACTCAAGACTGGATAAATACTTTCAAAAACAGGGTTTTAAGAGAGGTTGAGTAGACAGCAATCTATACATAAAATCCCATGAAAATGAACCCTTGATTGTTGTAGTGTATGTTGATGACATTATGTTTGGAAGCAACAAAGATGAACTAGCAAAAGGGTTTGCTGATGAGATGAAAATAGAGTTTGAAATGTCTATGATTGGAGAACTCAGTTTCTACTTGGGACTGCAAATTCAACAAAAGAACACAGGCACCTTCATCTCTCAGGAAAAATACTTAAAAGAAATGCTGAAAAAATTCAAAATGGAGGACTGCAAACCTATGTCAACTCCCATGACCACAGGTTGCAAGCTATGTGTTGATGATGGGTCTGCTGATATAGATAAAAAACTCTACAGATCCATGATCGGAAGTCTATTGTATCTGACTGCATCAAGACCAGACATCATGCTAGCAGTAGGACTAGTGGCTAGATATCAAGTAGCACCTAAACAAAATCACCTTCTTGCAGTCAAAAGAATATTCAGATATCTACAAGGGACAACACAGTATGGACTTTGGTATCCTAAAAGCAAAAACTTCACTTTATCAGCATACACAGATGTAGATTGGGCCAGCTGTGTGGATGACAGGAAGAGTACAAGTGGATGTGCATTCTATCTAGGAGAAAGTCTGGTGGCATGGTTAAGCAAGAAACAAACATCTATCTCCCTATCTACAGCAGAAGCATAATATATTGTAGCAGCAACATGTTGTACACAAGTCATGTGGATGAAAGAAACTCTACAAGACATGAAGGTAAGCATTGATGAACCTATCTCAATTAAATGTGATAATACAAGTGCTATAAGTATATCTAAAAATCCTGTGCTTCACTCAAAAACTAAGAATATCCCAATCAAGTATCATTTTCTCCAAGAACAAGTGGCTCAGAAGATAGTAAAACTGGAATATGTACCAACAAAAGAACAGACAACTGATATATTTACCAAACCTCTTGCTGGAGAACCATTCCAATATTTGAGGGATAAACTAGGGGTAGTATCTGTAGATGCTACTCTCTGATATAAAGAGAAAGCACAGTCTCAGGGGGAGAACAGAAATGATAGTATCATTCCAGGGGGAGATCAGCCAACAAGGAAAGCATGAATCAGGTCCTCAGGATCAAAGGATTAAGACAAAAGAACACCAAGTTATTATCCTAGAGTTGTCTGCATTATTCAAGCATGAAAAGGTCAATTACAGAGCAAAAGCATCAGTTTGAATCCAATCATACATCTCTGATTAGATAAAAGTTGATACATTTGTATTCTATGTAGTATCATTATTCTCACTTTTAGCTCTATACAAGTGAAAGAAGTCTATGCGTTTGAACTGTATCAATTTACAGTGTATATTCAAATTCGATAATCCTCAAAGTGTTCTCTCAACAAGTCTTATACATCACTTTGGAGCAGCATGGTACAAAGTCAGTAGAAGAGGGCCTAAACATAACTCAGAGAGAGGAAATGCAAAAAGCAACCCTTTTACATTGATTTCAAAGGGGGAGGAAGAGCAAACAACAGGAGGAAGAGCAGGCAAACAGGAAGAGAAAACAATAGGAGGAAGAGCAGGCAAACAGGAAGAGCAAACAATAGGAGAAAGAGCAGGCAAACAGAGAAAATGTATTGCCATCAATGCCAAAGGGGGAGACTGTTGGAAATGTTTCCATTGATGGAAAAGGAGGTAGCAGATGCAGAGACAGGAACAGTTACAAGGAGACAAAGACAGACAATGGAGGCAGAGCGACAGAAGCAGCAGAGGCAAAGCCATGGCTGTTATTGCAGAGAAACAACTGTTATTCCGAGAATCTTTTACACAGCCGGGTGTTACACATAACATAAATTACATTCTGGGCTTTATATTCAAATGTGCAGTGGAATGCAATGAGATTGGATATGCTTTGAATCAGTTAGCATTCACTGTTTGAATTATGTTTGAAATTAATCCCCAGTTTTGAACAGAGCACTTGTATTCGATTGACATGAAAGTTATATATATGGTTTATATATATGCATACACCAAAGAACTGTGCGTTATATATATGGTAGGACTGTGTGGAAATGCCAGAGACCAAGGCCACTTATGAATGGAGCGGAACAATAGTCGTAACAAAGAATATATATATAATTGAAATGTGATGAATAGTTATATATATATATAATTGAAATCATGGAGGACCGGAACCTGGAGCGTAGGGAGAAGTGGAACCGTGACGGATGAGCAGTAACGGCGGTTTGGAGGAACAGTAAAGCGGAATGGTGGTATTCATCGCGCCACCCTTATACGGAAAGTGGTATTGAAGGAATGGGAAGCGATTCCATAGAATGCCTGCCGCGTGTCCCCGTTTGAAATTGGAAAACCACTTTTATTGTGCGCCATCGCGCGTTATGGTCTGCTCATGTTGATCAAGAGATATCCGTTGGATCGAGAAATGGGATATTGGCCATTGGATAGGCGAGGGAATTTAACAAGGTACGTCGCGGAGTGGGCCCGAGTACTGTACACAAATGAAGGGGAAATGGTTATTAAAATTTGGTCATAATATTACATGGGCGAAGGTCAAGAATGTCATTTCGGAGGCCTCGTATATGGTGACAAAGGTTATTCATTATCCCCCGCGGAATTTAAAAAGGAATGGTTTAATATATCCGAAAACTTTGGATATAGTTCAAGGTATTTTATTTAAATATTGCAACTCGGACATATGGAGACTAAGACCATATGTTTACGATTGTGAAGTCAGCAGGCTATGAAATATATGGGAACGTAATATAGTTTGATGTTATAAAGCCACGAACTATTAATAATTGTTAATGCTTGTCTCGGAGATGGGCATACGATGAAGTGAATACATGGGTCCTCACATTTAGTGGGAAACATATATATATGCTGATATATATACTACGCTGATATTTAATATAGTGGGCTGTAATATTGCTCCGAAATTGTATTAAAACATTAATTGGGTTTATTACATGAGCATATTATGTACTGTATGGGTTTTATAATCTTGAATATAAAAAGCCTCCACAGTTGATTAAAGTGCCAGCCCAAGAGATTAGAACCTTGAAAGTTTGCCTAGATTCAAAATCAGCTGTTATATTAAAAAGCAGTTATAAATGCAGCAGGTGCACAAAGTACAGTGAACAGGAATAAATACAAGAATGAAGTGAACAGATGGAATATGCCAATGACAGTGAACAAAGAGTATGCAGAACTATTTCTTTACAGCAGCAAGAAAAGACAAATCCAGCAAATCCAAAATCCAGAAAAGGAGCTGAATGGAATTGAGATGTATAACTGAAAAAATGCAAATGTAAATATTTTTTATTGTTTGTGATGCAAATGCAAGTATCCTAAGGAAAAGAAAAATCCCACTATAGCATGAAATTTTGTACACATTATAATTTTAATTGAGTTTGATAAAGGAATAAGAAGATAGAAGTCAAAAGGTCAGGGCTATTCACTTCAAATTCTCTAAGGAATGTAAAGAGTCATGTAATGAAATCTATATATAATATCACATTAATATGCAGTGTGTGCATGTGAAGAATAGAGAAGACAGAATATAAAAGATTGAGACAGAGAAAATTAAGAGAGGCAGAGCAGAAAGAGATGCTACAAAACAGAGCTGATATCTGAGGTAAATTAGCAAACATTCAGTTTGATATATTGGGGAAGTTGGAGCTTCCCTATCAAGTTGCAGCTTGATAGCTGTCAGTTGTAGCTGACTAAGGTTGGAGCCTCCTGTAGGTTGGTGCTTGCAGAAAAACAGTGGTGAGAGGGAGTTGGAGCTTGCCTTTGCATCACAACAATAATAAGATGTGGTTTTCTCCCTTTATGGGTTTCCACTTTAATCTGGTGCCTCTGTGCATGATGTTTATGTGTTGATCTGATTTATATCTTCTACTTAATACCTGCTACTCTCATATTAAAGTCTGCTGTTATATTAAATTAATATTTGCTGCTCACATTCTAAGATTACTCACATATCAAGTTGGACATGAAATGAAGATGTATGTTAGTTTGAATAAAAGGTTTAAAAATTCCATGAATGTGTTAAACTGATTCACCCCCCCTCTCAGTTTAACTAAGGGTTCAACATTCTCTTGATTAGAGAGAAGTTTCTGAGGGAGAGAAGAGACTATGCGGAGGCTGTTTGCAAGGGGCTTGAGTTCTCTGCATTGGTTGACTCAGTGATCGTTTAGATCACATAGGCCACATGTTATCCAAGGCTTGGCCTGGGGTTCACGCGGTTGGTGTGCAGTCTTATCAGGCTTGACACACCATTGTGGTGGTGGGGACGTTGAGACACCGATGCATCTTTTATGCCATTCCCGGAGTTCGTCCTGCCTCTTTCTACGACATTAATCATGTCGATAGTGGGATGGATCTGCGAGACATAAGTACAATCATGTATAAAAGTTTTCGGTGAAAATCACATTCAAGAAGAATTTGTCGACGCGTTTCGAACCAGCCAGTGTGGTTCATCATTGGGACAAGATGAGAGATCTGATCTAATACCTGGTTTAAATAGATAAGGGAGCTCCAACTAGTCGTTGTAGAATAATGACTAGTTTGACTAGAATAAGAAATTTAATATAAAAAAATTTAACAGTTGAATTATTGTTATTAATATTTATTTATTTATTTATTTTTATTTTTATTTTATTTTTTTAATAATTGGATATTTCAGTATAATACTTTATATTATTAATTAATAATAATTTAACTATAGGATTCATGATTTTGGTAAAGTTATCTACAATAATAATAATAAATTCTTCTTGAATGTGATTTTCACTGAAAATTTTTATACATGATGTTACACCATTTTTTGGTCATCTAACCTTTCATCATTAGATGGACCCAAGTACACCATGTAAGACCAGTTTTACCCCAAGTAAAACTGCTTTCACTATGTTAATTAGGAAACCCCAAAAGGAATAATTAATTAAACCATAATTTAATTATTATTCCCAGTCATGTTTAAACCAAAAACAAAGAAATTAATGAGATAAACCCATAGTTATCTTATTATTTTCTAGGAATAATTATTTAAATAATATTCCTTGTTAAATATGACAAAATCAACCACCATTAATTAAATAAATCATTATTTATTTGATTATATCCCAACCACTTCCTTAAAAAGATAAATAAATCATTTATTTATTTATTCTTCACTAATCGAGGGATTTGACCCAAGTCAAACACCCTTTCCCTCCAACAAATAATAATAAAATATTCCATAGAGGTGGATCTAGATTTGATTAACATTATTTTAATCATGCACAAAGATCTAGAATGACCCAATATTTTGTTATAAATAGGAGGGTTTTCCCCATCATTCTTCACCTTTTGTTGCCTACTAGATCACTCTGGATCTATACACTTGGTCTCATTTCTACCATTTTTCTCCCATTGAGCTCTACTTTCTGCATTGGGTTTTCTACATCTACAAGAGAGAGAAAGCTTAGATCTGAAGTGCTGAGGACTACAAAGAACCCATCCCATTGAGGAGATCTGGATACACCTTCTTGTTTCCTCCCAGGTGCCCTGTAATATAAAAATTCATTCCAAAAATCGTGTTCTTGTCTTGTCTGTTGGATGCATGGAGCAAACTCTTTACTTTACTGCTTAATGTCTTTCCATTTATAGATCTGTTTGTTGCAGCACTTTAACTACTAATTGCAGATCTGAAGATGTTTTGCAGCCATTAGTGTTGTTAGGGCTATTAGTTATGCGTAGCTAAAGTGGTTCTTTTTCGTACACTTCGACGAAGAATTCATACTAACAAATGGCGACTCCACACGGGTTTTAAATTACGACCGCTGTCGTTTTTCATATTCCTGCATATCCAGCTACTTCAGGCCCTAGGGCTTCTTTTCAGCTGCTTAGTTTTCCTCTTTTTATGTCATTTTTTCTCACATAAAACCCTAAAAACTTAAAATTTCTAACTTCCGTGTGTTTCTGGCCCTATTGCGCAGGTAAGCGACACCCAGTATGGCGAGACGAACGACTTTTAGAAAATGTCTGGCAGAACAGCTAGGAACGGGGGTCGCACTTTTGGCCCTAAAACTGTGACTTGGACCTCTGGGTCGCACTTTTCAGCTTTTGTTTTACGACACCTTTTCAGGATCGGGTGAGAAGCGCGACTTGCCTTTTCCGACCATTTTCTGCACTTTTACGGGTTTTGCGGCTTACGCGCAGTCTTCCAGCCTCTGTCTCAGCCCGCCTTGACCAAGATCTGATCTATTTTTACTCATCTAAGTGGGAACCCAACCCCTTAGGGCTTTAGTACCCTCCACTTTTTGTGGAAGAGTTTTAGCTGTTTCAGCCGTCGGTTTCAGAGCTTCAGCCCCCTCTTTTCCAGATCTGTTACCTCACTTTCAGATCCATTGAAATCAGCCTCTTTTCCTTTCAAATCACCTCTTTTCGTTTTTTTTGGACCTCCTCTGAAGGCCTCTGCCTTGCCCCCCCGGTTTTTTGCTGATTTCCCTTTTCCGGCCACCTTGCCTCTGTCTCTTGGCTGTGATCTGCACCCCTTGTCTGCAGCTTTATCCTTCGGATCTCTGTCCCCTTTGACCCTAGATCTGTTGAGATTCCTGTGTGTGTGTTTCCATAGTTTTTCCCTTTCTTTTCAGCATAGTTGTGAGAGACCCACCTTCTTGGGTTAGATAGATGCATACGTAGCTGTTATTTCTATACGTATGTTAGCATTTTGTCTGTTCTCTGCGGTTTATTTTATTCTATGTGCCTTTCTTTGCTCTCAACAACGGAAAGGGTTTAAAAATTAAAATTAACGCACACCACACACTGACCCTAAGTGAAGAAGCGCCTGGTTAACACCGCCTGGCAAAGACTCTAAAATCAATTGTCACTGCACCTTATCTGCCCTTGACCTTTCTTGATTCTGTCCCCCTCTGCCCTTGTCGGTGTCCTTCTTCCTGTCATCATTGCGCCCCCAAGGCGCCTTTCCCGGAGACTTCTTGGCCTTCAACCTCAGTTTCTGGTTGATCGACCTGCTCCGCACCGCCGTCGTCGAGCCAGTCCACCTTCGAGTCCACACTCCGACTCCTCTCCTGATTCATCGGGTCCTCCTTCTCCTTCTGGTTCTCCCCCTGTTACCTTCACTATGTCTGGTCCAGGGCCTAACGCTAGCGGTTCTCCCGGCCCCAATGCCGGCCCCACTTCTAGCGGAACCGCCACAACCACTACCCCGGCCACCGCTGTGCTGCCGTACATTGCAGGCCTCAGCCTCCCCGATTTCCATCAGTTGATTAATGACCCTATTCACCACAATGCTACCTGGCCCGCTATGCCCACCAAGCTGCCCTCTGATATCCCTAAGTTCGAGGGCCTTAATGGAGAAGATCCAACCAATCACGTCCGTTCTTTCCACATGTGGTTTTCCTCCAATTCCATTACCGATGACTCCATCCGTCTTCGTTTGTTCCAACGCACGCTTACCGGCGAAGCTTCTAAATGGTATGTCGAACAGGCCACTTCCTCCCATACCACGTTCGAGACTCTTGCCCAAGCCTTCTTGTCGTACTTCCGGCTCCCTCTCCGATACGACACTGGTACGGAGCTCTTGACTTCATTTAAGCAATCCTCTTCCACACGCCTTTCTGCCCATGTTCAGGAATGGCGACGAAGACGGAGCTTATGTGGAGCCCCTCCCTTTGAAGATCGGGTTTACATGGACTGGTTCCTTCGCACCCTCCCATCTCCCATCGGCAAAGATGTCGCCTCTCACTTTCCTCAATCTGAAGAAGCAGCCCTCCAAATAGCTTTAAAATATGACCTGATCTACGCTCAATCTGGTTATGTTTATACCGTTCTTCCTGACATCCCCAGGCCCGGTGGCGCTAACGCCCCGGGGGCATCTCATTCCGCAGACGGTATTGTTGGATCTCTTTCCCACCCATCTGCTCACCCTCCTATGATCCATGGCCTCCCTCAGGGAGGGGCCAGCACCTCTAGCACTCTGCCCCCTCCCGGCAACATGTATCCGGGATACGGCATGCCTCCTCCTTTTGCCCAACCTCCTGCTTACCTCAATGCTGCCCAACCCAACCCTTACTTTTATCCGCAGCCTGGTGCGCCAACTCCTCCGGCATATGCGCTTCCGCCTCCCTTGCCTCCTCACAGCCCATATGACGCACCACCCCTCCCGGGCCAAGTATTTGCCGGCGGGGGTGCGATTAATCCCCTTCTTCTCAAAGAAGGCGGAGAGGCAACCGGAACCCACATCGCCCCCGGTACCGGGGACACCCAGACCCACAGGTACTGGACCTCACACTAGCAACCGGCCTGGGGCATTCCGCCCCGGGCCGGACCGAGGCCGCTTCACAAGCTCAGCCACAATGTGTGTTGCGGTGTTTACGGTACACTCACGATTGTCCTCTCTTACCCCAGATGCGACAGATGTGGGAGTCTCAAGCCACATTGCGCGGACAACACGCCTCCCCTCACGCTCCTCCTAATGTGGCCACTACCTCGCCAGCTGTGTTCACTGATCCTTTCCCTCAACAGGGATTCGTGGCTACCCAACCCCCCGACAGCCATGCAGCCACACCCTCGTCCATTTCTGGTTCCTCTGACTACCAGATCCTCATGATGCGCTCCGATCCGTCCCCTTCCGTCGACCTTCACCTTCAAACTCGGTCTCGCCAGTACCCCAAGCCTCCTGCTCAGTCTGCTCCCGAGCCTCCATCTTCAGGTTCTACAGAGCCTCTTTCGACATCCAGTGGCCCCTTACACATCCCTCAACCCAAAGTTGAGGTTCATCCAAAGATTCCAAAGGGCCCATTACGTCGAAATGCTGCTTCCGGTCGAGCCGCTCAATCGTATAGTATAGTAGATGATTTGGCGCAATCCCCTGCTGCCATTTCCACACTGGAACTCCTCCAGTCGTGCCCTTCTCAAAAGAAGGCTCTACTATCCGCCGTGGGCGCTGTTGATCCTGCTGATGACCAAATGATTGTTTTTGACGCCACTCAATCGGACCACCCTCCTCTTCCTCCTTCCGTTGCTTTCCAAATCCCAGTCAAAATCCGGAACGCCACTGTATCCCGGTGTATAATTGATGAGGGGGCATCCACCTGTGTGATGTCCGCTTCGGTTTGGAAGCAACTCGGATCCCCTGAGCTGGCCCCTTCCACGATCACCCTTCGAGCGTGGGACGATCATGCCTCCCAGCCTATTGGCCTGTTTCGTAACTGTCCCATCACCCTCGCCGGTAAGATTGTTTGCGTTGACGTCGAAGTCATTGACGCCCCTCTAGACTACAACATTCTATTGGGGCGAAGCTACACCTATGCCATGTCTGCTGTCCCATCCGCGGTTTTCCGCAAGATGTCTTTTCCACATAACGGGAAGATCGTCACCATTGACCAGTTGACATATCATGAGCCTCCCTCTCAGACCTCCTCTGAGACCACCATCTCTTCTGTAGCCAACAAGCAAACCGTCGATTCCCTGACCAGTGTCTCCCCCGGCGTTTACAAGGACTCCTCCCTGCTTGGAACCTTTCCTTGTCTTCCCCCTCCTCCTATCACTGATCCCAGCTTGTCAAATGTTTGCATGATGCAATCGTCTCAGGCCACCCTCAAACGGCCTGCTTCGGCTAGTCCGCAACCGCCCCTTCGCCCTCCGCAACCCGCTCCTAGCCATACTTCTCTGCCAACCGGACCTCCTCCTTCTGGCCTTCCTCCTACATCTGGTATCCCTGAACCCCTTTACCCCCCCGGCTCGGTTCCCCCTGGCCTTAACCATCTTGGAGCCGTCCCTCCTGGCCATTACCCTGCTAGACAGATCCCCTTCCTGGCTCCCCCTCCCGGAGTATATTCTGTCCCCGTCATGGCCACCCTCTCCCTTCCTAACCTGACCTTGGGCATTCCGGTCTGGTACCTTGATCCCCCAGCCGCCACCCCTCCTGGTCACCCCAAACCCTACATGGATTTGACACCGGTCCAACCGGTCCCCCTCGCTTCTTCCGTTGCCACTGTGCCTCCAGCACCTCCGCAGGATCCCTCTCCTGTCGTGGCAGCTCCTGAGAAGAAACGCAAAGCCCGTAAGGGGGCACCAAAAGATAAGACCACCACGACTGACCCGACCCCTCCCCAACCTGCCAAGCCCTGTGCCTTGTGCCATGTCGCCGGTCATGCCACCCATGCTTGTCCCGAGTTGCCCCGTATCCAACCCATGGTTAAAGTCGCGTTCCCCGAATCTACGGCCCCTGAAGCCTCCTCTTCGTCCGTAACCAAGAACCCCAAGACTCTCCGCACCAAAAAACCGTGCGCATTGTATGGTGTCCATGGCCACTACTCCCACCGCTGTGCTCACCTGACGCATTATAGCGCATCTTTAGAGGTCATTCGAGAGTATGAGGTTGAACAGAATCAATCTGCCTCTCCCATCCTCGCGCAGTATGCTTCAGGCCAACCCGAGGATCCTCCCGCTTCCATTGTCATCCCTCCCCCCGATGTTCAGATGACGGAGTCCACGGTAACCATCCTTTACCTCTCCTCCTCTGCACGACACTCGGAGCCTAGCCCGTCCGCAGCCTCCCCCGTTGTGTCCCTTGATACTCGAGATCACTCCACTTGTGTCTCTGTTGACCTCCGCAGCCCGAGTCCTCACCATGTTTCCGATAGCTCTCATACACCACCTTGTCTGAGTCTTTATCATCCTGCCCCTTCCTCCTGCCATTCCCGCTCGATGATTTCTGTGCCCTCACGCTGCCGTCATTTCATTTCATCCCCTCATTTATTGTCTTGTCACACCATCTTGCAGGACCCCCCGTCCACACCCTTTATCGGTTACGCTGATGGTGCAAGTCGCTACTCCAGGAATCTTGCCTCGGCAGGGTGGGCCATCTTCACCCCCTTGCATCACCTCGTTCTGTCTAACGGGGTATGCATTGGTTCTGCCACCAACAATCAGGCCGAATATGATGCAGTGCGTGGCCTATTAGCTGATGCCATCTTGCATCGCATCCGCCATCTGCACGTTCGTTTGGATTCCCTGCTTCTTGTAATGCAACTCAATGGTGTTTATCGTGTGCATAACCCCGTGCTGTTTAGACGCTATTTACGGGTGAAAGTCTTAATACGTGCGTTTGAAACCATAACTTTCAACCATGTACCCAGAGATCAGAATCACTACGTGGATAGTATTGCAAACCATGTTCTAGATTGGCATTTATCACACACAATTCATACAAGACAATAACATTAAATCAACCATCAAAAGCCGATACATATCCATAATATGTGTCGCAAACCATATATTGATGAGTCCATCTACTCTGATACATACGACATGCCCATAGCATGTTCCAAAAACTGGGGGGCACCATATGCCCCTCCATACATATACATATACATACGACATGCCCATAGCATGTTACCAACAAAATCCAAAAACTGGGGGCACCATATGCCCCTCCATACACTATAGGGGGCACCACCTACCCCTACATACATCAGAGGGGGCACCATATGCCCCTAATCACTATCTGGAGGCTCCCAGGCCAATGGCTCTGCCCCTGCAGCATGTAGATCACGCATAGCTTGACCAGCCATCGCCATGCGCCGCATGATACCTCGCCACTCCGAGGGGAGACCAACACATGGCTCTATGTACCGGTCGTCTAAATCCTGCCACCCGCGCTCCGATACCCCGGTCAAAAGCTACTCACATCTACGGCGGATGTCCTCCAGTAGGGCGGCTGCATCCTCATTCTGCGCTGCTCTCGACCCACTCGGACCTGTAGCTCCAGACGCTGTCAGTCGTCCCATATATCCGGCCGGTTTTACCGGTGCTATATCTGCATACCAAAAGTCCCTGAATTAGTATCATCATTTACTATTCAAAAACTTTAACATGCCCATATAAGAATAGCAATTTGTCACTTACCATCGGGCCCCCAGACTCGACCAGACGGAAGTGGCAGATCTGGATCCCCACAGTAGCTCATCCCACTATACGGGTAGTCGTCTATGTACAACGGCATCTGATCCCAATGGGCAAAGAACTCCGGTCGAAACACTCGCCCGACCACCCCTCCTCCTCCTCTGCAGAGTAGTCGTCCCCAACGACGCATCCTGGGCTCTCTCGGGCCCCCATCTGGAAGCTGCACATGAGGCCTCAAGGTCGGGATCTTCTCGTAACATAAGTAAAATGTTTCTCGTAATGATTACCCTGACATATCAGGAAAAATTTTCGTGATATGGGGGTGCCATCGTGCTTGGTCTGAGGCCAGGCGGGGAACCAACATCGTAATGCTGCTAAGTCAGGGCAGTGGATGACTATATGGTCTGTCTTTTTTCATAAGGTACATATTGGCTGTTGTTGGGAGGTGCCATTGGGGGTAACTAGGGGTTCCCTGCTAGGTCGTTCTTCGACTGACAAGAACATGATAGACCCGCTCATCTCCTCTTCTTGGGTCATGGAGCTGCTTGTGGACTCGGCATCCATATCGTCTTCTCGGGAAAGGTGAACTATGGCTGAGCGGAGGCTAGCAAGGGCTAGCCGAAAGCGAGGTATGTAGTGACAATCATCCAACAGGTGATTGTCGGCGCATAATGGGCATGTAAATGGCGCTGCTCATAGCCCCACATAGTAAACCCTTTCGATTGTATACCATCTGTGAATGAGTTCCAATGCGGCGCACTCTTCAAGGTAGTGGCCACGTTCATCGCATAGCGTACAACGTATAATGGGCGTTACTGAGGGCCATTCTACAAATCTATGCTCCTCTTGTACGTATAGGATGGTACACGACTCATCATTGATAGACTGGAGGGAGGGATCCTCTTGATAGGATCGCTCGACCGCGTGTAAGGCATCCTGATATCACGGTATTTCTGGACAATCGTGGATATAATGCCCATAGGTGTCACAGAGGGCGCATGCGTGATTGGTACGTAGTGGTTTGCCTTTACTTTTTGTGGTCGGTTTCTTTTTACGGGAACTCGGCGTTGAGATGTCTACTTTGGAGCCGAGGAGTGGTTTTAGCTCGTCCAACTTCGGACATATGTGGGTAGGGTGTCCTATGACATCACATATAGCGCAAACTGGTGAATCCCTCTGCAGGGTGGGGGTCATCGCTTTCTTTCCTCTCTTTTCAGTTTTCTTAGCCGTGGTAACCAGTTTCACAATGGGAAATTCCCTTGCGGGGGTGGTTTCGACTGTATCTTGCATGGGTTGGGGCTCCTTAGGACTGAGGGGTTTTAACCCTACAGCAGTAACGTTGGTGGCTCCTGTTCCAGAAGGGGGAATGATGTACCAAATTGGGAATGCTAATATATGTTGGGAAATACCAACATTGCCAAAACCTGTTGGGAGACAAAGCTAGGAGGGGGGTAGAGGAAAGGGGTATGGGAGGCGGCATAGGCTAGAGAGGCTGTTGTGGCCAATGCCTCGGTTTCATTACTACTTGAGTCTGTGTCCTGACTCACCTCAGCGCTTGATGTGGACATCATGAAAACCGAGGCCTTTGTGGCATCAGGCGATACCTCAGGGATAATGGGAGGATTTCCTAGGAATGACCCTAGGACGGACAACGGTTTTAACTAGCCAGGGCCGTATTCTTGATACCATGAAAGACCATCTGCAGCTGTATCTACATAGGGTAGAATTACATCCGTGTTTTTAGGGGACGATTTTAATTGTGCGTCAGCTGGTCTACCGTAATGATTCGATCCTCGTGGGGGAACATCATGATGCGCAAGACAGAGGATGCTATGGTAGACATGGCATACATGTAACTCCACCCAAGGAGTATATTATAATCCAAGTGAGCATCCAAGACTTCGATGTATATATGGACCGTCTTGCCGGCTAAGCAGATCGGTACATTTTGGTAGAGGTCGATGGGAGTCGAGGGACGACCGTCGTACGCTCTGAGCATGATGACTGAAGGTTTGAGTTCAGGGGATCCTAACTTCTGCCATACATTCTTTGACATGATGCATGTCGATGCACCCTCATCTATGACACATCAATGAATAGTGATATTCTCTACTGATAATGGTATCTGGAAGGCAACCATGGAGGGAAGCCTAGGGGTGGCTTTGTTTAAGTCAAAATCCATCATGCGTGTATCGGCAAGGTCGATAGCACCTAATGTGGAAAGGAGGGCTTTCTGTTGTTTTGGGAATGAATACAGTACTTCCAATGCAAACATAGCAACAGGTGATTGAGCTAAATCATCCACGATGCTATAATTATGTGCTGCTTTGGAGTAGTTACCTGCTCGCCTATTAAGCCCTTTAACCATTTTTGGTAATAGTTCCGTAGGAATATTTGGAATGGTCAAAGGTGCAGTCGGCGCACTAGTACTAGCCCCTGACGTATTGGTGTCTAGTGCGGTGTCATAGCTGCGATTCCGTGTCTGGAAAAAAATTTCTTCCCCGGTCATATAGATCTCATGGTTGTTTTTCGCGAAATCGTCTAGGTTTTGTTGCTGAGTGTTGACCATCCCTTGATGGGGGAAAGGTTCTTGCATCACTGCAGTTTGCTGGGAAGATCCTCCTTGTCCTCGGTTACTTTGTAGCTTTTTAAGCTCAGGGAGTTTGGGACAGTGGTGAGTATAGTGCCCGTACTCACCACATATTGAACAAGAATGGTTTGTTCGTGGAGGTGGCCTTTTGCCTTGTCTTGGGGCAGCGCTTGGCTCCTAGTTCTGATTCCAGTTGGAGTTACCTCCAGCCTGGGATCGCGGTGGGTGCTGTTGGTTGCTGCCCCCTGTCTAGGGTTCCCTTTGGGCTTGTTTTTTGTCTTTTTCTTGACCACGTTAGGAGGGTAGTTCTCCTGATCATACTGGTGTGGTTGATTTTGGGACGACTGCACAAATTTCACCTATGCATTGTTTTGCATAGGTGGGTTGTGTGCTTGGGACTGAGCATAATTCTGTCCCGTGTTTTCACCTGACTGTTGGGGGGGAGCTCTTCCATCAGTATTTCTTCCTGCGTACTGGGTCCCGTTAGCCGGAGGATAAGGTCCTCCCTAGTGATACGCTTGCGCCCTATTGGTCAAATTTTGCTGTGGCATATGATGACTTTGAAATCCAGGTTGAGACATGTTCTGGGTAGAACCATGTGTGTAACCGGGATTTTGACTGCTGCTGCCTAGGTACCCTTGGGTCATTGACCCAATTAGTGCATTTGCAGAGTTATACGCGCTTGGAAATTCTTGATAAGATTGCAGGCGCGGGGTGTTAGGTAGGATATTGTAGATGTATCCTGACTGTGTATATATCAGTTCAAGCTACAGGGCTTTACTGATTGCGTCCTCTTTGGATGTGGGGTTGTGCTGCACCACATCCTTTGAAATCTCTGGTGTCAGAGTTTTCAAAAATAAATCTAAAAGGATCGGGTCGTCAAGTTTAGCTTTGCATAAACTGCGACGCTGCCTCCATTTATGGAGATGCTCTAAGATATGGATGGAGGGGGATTGTCTGAAATGAGTCAGTAATTCCATTCCCGAATCGTGGTGAATGGGCAATTGAAAGTATGTGAGGAACACGGTAGTGAGGGCACTAAAGGTTCCATGTGAAGCAAGAGGTTGCTCTATGTACCATTTCGTGGCTAATACCGTAAGAGTGCACTGAAATAGCCTCAACTGAATAGTATCGTCAATGATGCTAGTTGATGAGCACCACTGGTGAAAGGTCATTATATTATTTCCTGGGTCTTCCGCTTGCTTGCCTTCGAACTTTGGTATGTCCGAAGGGAGCTTTGTGGGCATGGGAGGCAAATTGGGGTCATGTGCGATGGGGTCATTTGTGAGCTTGGTTAAATTGGGTAGATTAAATGCCGCTAAGAAGGGTGACTTAGAGGTTGATGCCATGGAAATGTGTGAAGACACGAAGTTCTGGTTAGAATGAGGGTTAGTCTGTGACGTACCTTGTTGTGAATTTAGCTGGCTTCTCATATGGGATGCAGTCCTCTACCCCCCAGGGGACGAGGAGGGAGTGGTGTGTGGTGTGGTGTTGGGAGACCGACTAGGGTTCCCAAAAAAGGTTTCTCTAAGAAAGGATGAACCAACGACTGTGGCAATGTTTCGTCTTTGACGCCTAAATGGCGAAATACCTGGAACCCTTCCCGGTAATGGGGGCAGGTCCAAAAGACGCCTGGACCGACGAGGTTACATTGGGACTGTTTGAGTGTCAACCATGTTAGGTATTGGAAAAATTTTGAGGGGATCGAGTCTATGATCATGACAAATTTATGGCCACATACATAAAACAAAGTGAAAATGAAATGAATTTTCCCTTTAACTTAATCTATGTGATCAATCAAGCAAAAAAATAGTTTTGTTGGTTTGCGCGTGATACTCAAAATCATAGAAGAACTATAACGTCCTCACACACTCAAAAGTAACTGGGCCTTGAGAATATTTCTTGCGAGTGCTGGCACAACGTCTCGTAACTGCTCGCGACGCCCCCAGTCAGCCGAAGAGAATCCACCGAGATAAGGGTAGAGGGTCTGGCGCTTGCCTGCACCGTCACCTATAGGGTAAAGGATGCCCTAGTTTTGGCCACTAAGAACCACCATCCCACGTGAGCGTTCGATTCTTGGGCTTCTTGGTAGTTAAATAACAGTATTGAGTATCAGCCGGGTTAGGTAGCCCCAACTGATACCGCACGCACTGTGCCTAAGCCTAACCCCCTCTGAATCGGGTCTTTTCCACGCTCAGGTTTTCTTTTCTGTGGGATGATAGGTGGATTTTAAAGCTCCCTAAATACACAACTTCTATGTTTCAATGTGAAGTGTGATCAAGGCAACTTATTGGATGCCTACCCCCTTGATCTTACCTTAATCTATAAATTCTTTTGTGGCTCCTGTGGGGAGAATTTAGTGAGTTGGTTTAAGTTAATTTTAGGTGGATTTCTTTGCTTAGTGGGTGAGTGTGTGTGAACGTATGGTGAACAATCTCATAATTTCAACATATGGATATCGGTGATCCTTTACAAAAGTCCCCTAGTTAAATTATGTGATGTTGTTCCTTGCTCAAATGGAAAACATTTGTAGATAAGGGGTCGCTTCCAAATCTTCCTAGTTAATATATGTGAGTAACTAAAGGGAGATGGCAAATAAAAAATGTAGAGTGTTCATATGCTTGTCTAGGGTCACCAAATGGTGCAAAGACAACAGATATTACTTGCTCTAATTGGCGATTCAATCCTAGTCCCGCAATTTCCTAAATGCAAAAATTGAATTTAAGCTAAACAATTTCTACACTAGGTTATGCATGTGTGGTCTTGGGCCACTTACCTAGACTAGTTAAACTAAGTGTGCATACCAGAATTTGCAAAAAACATAAATTGTTCAGAAAGTAATGGTTAATTCGCCCCCTACTTAAACTATGTGAAGACTTTTTGCAAAAAACCAACTTAAATGAAAACTAACTCTATGCCTATAGAAAAGAGCAAAAAATGAGTTCTAAAAAGATGTGGGGTATCACCACAGGTGCTGGAAGATACTTTAGGGGCTGCCCAACACACTTACAAGTAGAAAAATCCAGAATATGGGGAGAAAATTAAAAAAATCTCAGTCTGCAATTTGCACACAAAAAGCCTTGACAGGTGCACCTTCCCGCGCACAGGTCAGTCCCGAATGCACGCAATGCACCTCTGTGAGGAAAAACTGTGTGTAAAAGTCCTGCAAGTAAAAATATTAGGAGCTTCCTTCTTCATTCTATCACTCCAGTGAGTCTAGGGACTGTAAGATGGGTTAGAGGACTGTCAGCTCCACTCCGGCATAGACAAAGGGTCTCCTGCAAAAGATGGCACAAACACATAAACTTGGAACACGTTAGTGGAGTCACCAATCCTGTTGTGGTGGATTTGTCGCAAGGGTGTACGAAATCGCACCAGCTTAAAGAGTGTGGTCTACTCTTTAAACTATTGGTAATAGGCAGAAATTGGGGGAGCTCAAAAGCATAACATTTAATGAAAAACAGTATGCTAAAGTATGCTCTAGTTAAACTAAAACTAAAACACAAATATACAGAAGATATATAGAGAGTAAAAACAATAATAATGCAAACGATGGCTCGATGGCCTCTTCTTTAAACGTTTGAAATGGAGAAGAAATTTTACCCACTTTTCAAAGGGCCCCTAGGCAATGGCTCTAGGTCCTGATGCAAGGATGTTGCCTTCCAAGCTTTGCCTCTGATGCAGTCTCCCTCTCTCTCTCTGTTATGGTGGTCTAAGATGTTGGGTGGCCAACTATCGAGTTCTCTTTAGCTCTAGCTCTGGGGTCACACACATTGCTGGTGTTGCTTGGGAAACTTTGGCTAGCATAACAATGTGATCACCATTTATTCATCTCTTGGTGGCTTTATATAGGTGAGTTTCAAATCCTCCTTCCCTCCCTTGGTACATGATGGATAGTGACCAATGGAGAGGTATGATTCCATTGTGTGCTCAAATATTCTTTTGTGTGCTCACATAGTGTCTAAGGAGGCGCTGGTGGCTATCCTTAGGCGGATTTCACATAAGGAGTAACTGTCCTTTTCTTGGTGTGGTCTTGGAAAGAGAATTTTTGCCATTTCTAGGAATGCACACTTATTGGGCAAAAGGGCGCGCATAAGGCGCTCTTCTCAAGGGATGAAGCACACAAATCAGCATTTATGACTAGTTCAAATCTGATTTTCTCAAAACCTTAGAGATTTTAAATACTTCTTGAATCAATAATGTGTTCCTGCCCTGTAAATCCTTAGGCTTGACATTAATTGATGTCTTCTTCTGCTGTACGATTTTCCAGTGTTAACATCTACGACATGTGAGACCTAATATTTGGTGTACCCATTGTCCGTCTAGTGATCCTATGGGACATCCTCCACCACAATCCCCCAAAGTTGCACAACTTTCATCTGCTCTTCCTTATTAGGGCCATAAGAAATTTCAATCGTTTCCAAATACTCAAGGTATGTCTAGGAATGATTATTGTGAGATCTATCGAAATTTTGGTTCCCTCACTTATGTCTAATTCTAAAAAGCTATTCCAATAGTCCCAATAATATGTTTTGTGAGTTTTGTGGAACTCCAAACCATCATACAAAGTAATGTCAGTCCTTGGATGCTTTAGATGACCGCTTTTACTGTTCCACTTTTTGTATCAATGAGACTCCTCGAGGACGAGGAGGGGGAGATCCTAGGGGAGGAAGGATGGGCTAGAGAGGCCCAATTAGGTGTTATAATTTTCATTAGGAAGGCCATGTTGCGAGATAATTCACTATGTTGCAAAGACCTTGGTGTTCATACTATCGAGTGAATACTCATGCAATTGAATATTGTCCTAAAATTATTGCTTGGTTGGAGGAATGAAACCAGGAAAAAGGAGCTAACTTGGTATGTGAAGAGCCTTAGGATTCTATTCCTATGGTGCAACCCAACATCAATGTTGTTACAAGAGGATGAAAGAAGACTAGAGCTGATGTTGGAATTCTTGATCAAACGAATTTCATAAGACTTGCATCTACAAAGAAGTCTTATGATCTAAACCAACATAAGGAATATTATAGGGATGCAACTGAACTTTTCCGCCAATCGATTTCATCGCAAGGATCCCACAGTGAACAACAGGAGCAAGTAAAGGTTTGCAATGAGGGAGAAAGTAAAGGTCTGCGATGAGAAATATTATGCAGAACATTTCCAACCAATAATGGATTGGTTTAATCTATTTATAAAAATTATGAATGATGAACAACTCATTGGTCAGCTATGGAAAAATTTAAAGGCTATTATTAAGGATTATGTGTTTTATGAAGAACCAATTTTTGTGAATTTACCTAAGCAACATTCCAGGTGAGTACAACGAAATACGAAGCAAACTGGAAAGGAGTTCAGTATAAAAAATTATAGGTTTTCAAATTAAGGACTCCATGTTTTATTTGGGCTCGAATGTCAATATTATGTCAAGAAAAACCTAGGAAGATCTTGGAAAACCCGAGTTGGTGTTTTCCCCTATTCAGTTGCAAATGGAAAATAAATACTATATTCTTCCTATTGGAAAACTAGAGGATGTTGAAGTTGATATTGCAGGTGTCAAAACATATGCATATTTTGAAGTGATTGAAATTATTGATGATACAGATCCATATCTCGCTTTATTGGGCATTGATTGGAATTTTGAGAATTATGCAGCCATTGATTTGAAGTGGGAAACTATGAATTTTGAAGTGGATGACATGCGAGTAATACAAAATATTGATCCTTATAAGGGCCTAAGATTTATTGAACTGGTGGAAGGTGTTGATTTTGTTGGAGTATGTTGAGGCCTCATAATTCCGTTGCAACAACACGAAGGAAAACTGACCGGTTCGGACCTTAGAGCGAGTCCTTTTTCGTTTGGTGTAGTGGCTCTGACTGGGGGTAAAGGGTCCAGTTTCCCAATAAGGATTATGAGGGTTTTTTTTCTTATAACATGAAAATGTATAATGATTTAATCCATCATATGAATTTAACTAAATATATATTATACCATATACCCAGGAGTGTTTATTCCTTAATGCGATCTAAAAAGATATCTTTCAACAATTGGTAATGAAGATTACTCAAAAGTTGAAGGAGATAAAAATTATGTAAAAGCAATTCTTTTGAAAAAATAGTTTAATAAAAAAGGATTGTGAAATATATATCGCATTCTTATGTTTGATTATATATGAGACAAGTAATCATAAACAAATATAATTACATAAGTGAATTTAACATTCACTTATGATAACAACTTTTATATATAATATAGATAAAAAATATGACTGTCAATTCAAGAATCAAAACTTAATATAACGTGTAAAAGTACCATATATACGAGGTTCTACTCATTCAAACCGACAATAGTTTTCTGCTCCTCTTCACTTT
The DNA here is from genome assembly GCA_034641835.2 of Pinus albicaulis. Taxonomy (NCBI): domain Eukaryota; kingdom Viridiplantae; phylum Streptophyta; class Pinopsida; order Pinales; family Pinaceae; genus Pinus; species Pinus albicaulis. Next base: position 117,761,073 of record CM076575.1, read on the forward strand.
AAAGAAATTCAATGAGTACAATAGTGCAACTTCAGTTAAACAACTTCAATGTCAAAAGATAATAGATTTCATTCCATTAATTCATCAAGGCATTCACAAAATTATAGAAGTGCATTCTTTGCAAATGTTTTTTGACAAATTTCTTGACCCTTCTCTAAATGCATGAGAAGGGTTTAAATACTGAACTAAATATGTTTAAAATAGATTATTACATAAAAAATGGAGGAGGTTTCAAACAACCTTCCTTGTAATGAGTAAACTTAAACCATAATCTAGGAAATAAAAGTAACAAGATGCTTAGGTGGGTTGATCCTCTTTGTGCATTTGATCTCTGAGGTGACAAATATCTACCATTGGCTTTAGCTGAGCTAGAAATGTAATCCCAGATATGACCTGGCCTTTAAACACTGCATTCGAAAGGGATAGTAACGATTTATTTGTAGAATCAGTTAATGACTATAGGGTATGGAACTGATGATATGGTTCGATAAGAAAATTCCAGTAATTTTCCTGATTAAACTTAGTTATCTTTTTAATAGATTCTTCCTGTATTTCTGCGCTTTACTTCCACTGCGCTTCTAATGGTTTAAGCTCTGGGAGTACTTTGGATGTAGCTTCTTTGATAAATTCAGATTTTATAAGCTATCCATTAATAGATTCAATGATTCATTGGTCAAATTTGTTGCCTTTGATGTTTCCTTCCCTGCCTGTCTTAATTGCATCTTCCAATATTTGAATATGATATCTTTGTGAAATTTATCAATCTTGGGGAGATGAACTTTCTTTCATTCATCAGACTCTTGCCATTGGATGAACTCATAAATCTTCTTTTGGAACTTTTCACATTCTAGCCTCCTGCTAGCCACTTGTGGGATCAAAATATTTCTTGTATCACAGTATGAAATTATAATTGACATTTGATGAAAAAAATCTTCTTGTTGTTGCTTTAATTTTTTGTTCCATTCAAGTGACTCTTTAATAAATTGCTCTGTTTGAAGTTGACTTTTCAATTTATCCATAGCTGCTTCTATCTGAGTTTCCTTTTCTGAAATTTGTACCTGGTGCTACAAATTTAATCTATCAAAGTCCTTTTGGAATTGTGACATCTTCATTTCAATTTGCTTACTGGAATTAAAATTTTCTTGTTCCAGTAGTTTCTCCAACTTTTGAACTTTGTCTTTCTGTTGTTTGAGAAGAAGCTTGACTTCTTCTACTTTGTCAATGGTTGCAGTTGCATATGCTCCAACAAATTGAGATAGTCTACTGAGATGTTCAGTAGGTGTTGAACCCTTAGTTAAACTGAGAGGAGGGGGGGGGGGGGGGGTGAATCAGTTTAACACATACATGGACTTTTAAAATTTTTCAATTAAAACTTATTTACACCTTCATTTCATGTTCAGCTTAATATGTGAGAATCTTAGAATGTGAGCAGCAAGTATTAAGATAATCTAACAACAGACTTAATATGAGAGCAGCAAGTATTAAGCAGATTAGATAAACCATATCAACACATAAACATCATGCACAGAGACACAAGATATAAGTGGAAACCCATAAATGGAGAAAACCACATCTTATTATTGTTGTGATGCAAAGGCAAGCTCCAACTCCCTCTCACCACTGATTTTCTGTAGGCTCCAACCCACAGGAGGTTCCTACCTCAATTATGCAAGCTACAACTTGCAAGGAAGCTCCAACTCCCAACAATTTTCTGCAGGCACCAACCTACAGGAGGCTCCAACCTCAGTTAGCTACAACTGACATTTTATCAAGCTACAACTTGATGTAGAAGCACCAACTCCCATCTATTTTCTGCAGGCACCAACCTACAGGAGGCTCCAACCTCAGTCAGCTACAACTGACATTTATCAAGCTACAACTTGATAGGGAAGCTCCAACTTCCTTACTCTTTCAAAAGAAAAACACTTGCTGATTTACCTTGGATATCAGCTCTGTTTTGTACCTTACCTTATGCTGTCCATCAGTCCTCATATCAGCCCTGCATCATCTTTGCTAAGCTCCTCCTTCTTCTCTGCTCAGCTCCTTCTTCTTCTTGTCTTTTCTCCTCAATTCTTCATACTCTGCATTTTCTATATTCACACTCTCTAACCTCCTTATGAATATCAAGGCGATATCATTTATAGAGATTTCCTTATGACTGTTAGCATTCCTCAAGGAATTTGAAATGAATAGCCATGCCTCTTTTCCTTCTGCCTTCTCATTTCTTTCACCTACTCATTCAGAAAAAATATAACAATATGCATTAATTTCAATATTACAGTGGGAGTTTTTTTTTCCTCCGGAGACTTGCCAATGCATCACAAATAATATAAAATCAATTACAACATTTACATTTACATTTTCAGTTACATAAAGACAATTTCACTCAGCCCATTTTCTGGCCTTTGGCTTTGCTAGATTTGTCTTTTCTGTTGTTGTCAGGGAACTGTTTTGCCTTCTTCTGCTCACTGTCTTCTGCATATTTTCCAGTTTTCTGTGCTTGTACACCTGTCAAATTCATTCCTGTGCATATTCTTGTTCACCGTGATTGTGTGTCTGCTGTATATATATAGCTGCTTTACAATATATATAACTGCTGACTTTAAATCTAGGCAAATTGCAATGCTTTGGTTTCCTTCACTGGCAGTTTGAATAACTGAATGCGGAGGCTTTAATATCGCCATGGTCATAAACCCAATATATGCTCTCTATCCAAGGTTCTCTCCTTCTATTATTTCAAGCAATTAATGTTCATTCTTAGCATTATTATTTTGATATTCGAACCTTAGAAACCATAACCGAATGGTTAATTAATCATTGAATCGTTCAATATGTGTTCAGGGATTTCACACATCGGGATTGAAGCTTTAACACCTATTGTGTCCTCAACTCACTTGCTATGAGATACCACAACAAATCTTCAACTTCAGAATTATATCCCAAGTGTTTTTTATATATAACGCCATTTCAACTCTCGTCACAATGATACAGAGTTTTAACATACAAACTGTCGTGTTATTTAACTCCAATACCTCTTGGAAATGTAACAATAATGAAAAATTTTAATACATAAAATGCCCTTTTCGGGCCCATTCGATGAACTTTCCGATGAGATGTATCACTCCTCGACTACTTCCGATTGCGATTAATCGCAATCGCAACTTTTAGTTGTGAGTTCCGATGCTCCGATGCTCCGATGATTCACTGTTATGTAGGAACTCAAACATATATCAATCATGGTTTATAAACCCATCGGGTCCGGACTTTCATCGCAATTGCAATTTTTATTAATCTGTTCCGCTGTCAACTTTGATCCGATGCGATTGGTGAGGGTCCCACAGTTTAAGTCTTTGGTTGTATTAGGCCCGAGCTATATAGTACTTCACATATATGTATATATATACCTATATACTTTGACCTTTTGTTTAAAAGGTGCTACCCATATATAAAGCGCTGCATATAGGTATATATGTATACTTTGCTGCTTTGGTCTTTAATGTATACACCAGCTGGGGTAATGATTCTCAGAATTTTATGTGGGGTCCCACTTGCGTATTAACTTTGATTATATGCAAGCATTTACATAAGGTTTTTAGTCATCCACCTTATATATTCACATACCAACTCATTTTCAGCATACATGTTTGAAGTCAACCTTTAATAGTTCAATAACCCAAGGTCCTCACCTTGGTGAAGTTCGACCCACTATATGCATAAGCCTAAGTCAATCTTCAACCATGGCTTTAACCCTCTTATCATTTGTCGAATTAATATTTGAATATTCGCCCATAACACAGGTTTTAAAACCAATGGTCAATGAATCGTCTTTGAACCTTGCTTTATGAATACTTTATATTACGCCCAAACTTCATATCTGGACCATTGCACTTTTACCACCGCATTCACCTCTCACATCTGACGGTTGAGAAGTTATCGCTTTGTTTTGGGATGATCCGAAGATAATCGCGCAACCAAACTACCCTCCTTTTAACCGCTCAAAAACATGCGATGACGATGGGTCCCAACATTAACTTACCCTGCTCATCCAACGGTCGTTGTCTTATTGCGCTTCAACCCTCCGATCCTACAACAATCGCACGAGTTAGATGCACAGGGTTTAACTCACGATGAGAGTGGGTTCTCCAAACCGCTTAAGACCACGTGTTAGCCTATGGCATTGATCGCGTTCGAATTGGGAATACAACTTATCGTACAAAAGCGGTGCGATGAAAACCGTCTGGTGTTCCAAACCCACTGTCACTGTTCATACCTCATGGTTCCATGGTTCTTCAAGGTTCCGCGCCATCTCTTTCAGCATGGTTTCTCTGCTTAATATAGCCTCACACATAGTTCATCACTCTTTTAGTCGTGCACAGGGTTAAACAATAGATTTCGTCTCTCATCGACCATTTCTTAATTGGTCACGCTTCCAATTTTCCAAACTGGGTTGAGGGCATGATTTCTAGGAAATTCACATCATATCCACACTGAATTCTTCATGCAGAGTTTATTCCAGGTCTACTCTAATTTTAACCTCTCCAGCATTCACCTGAAAAATGTATTAAACCCCTAATACATAAATAAACCTCTGTATTAAGCTCCTTCAGGCCCTTCCAATCTTCACTGCTCTGTCTCTCCAGTTCTGCTATTAAATGGCCCTCTTCTACTGTCCTCACTACTCTGCATCACCACCTCATCTGTTTCCTGCTGCCTTTGTTCCTTCTATGCTTCCTCTGCCTCCACTGCTCGACTGTTTCTCTACCTCTGTACATATCCTGTCACTGAATCGTCATTCCGCGCAGGCTTCATTCAACTATGTGTTTTTAATTTCATGTCAGGGCTCAATCTCACCGTAAAGCCAAACATGCCTTCGACCCCTTCAGCCTTCGATTTCCATTATCAACTAAATCATCCTCCTTCATGGTTCCAACCAGGAACTCTCATCAATTGGTCCTTCTGCAACCTATTCTCTTCAGATCTCTCCTACAACTCTACGCGGCCCTCAACAGGTCTGTGCTTCAATTCACTTCTTTCTCTACTCCTTGACTGATGTTGCTCCTTGCTTCTCTTTTTGCTACCTCTATTCCCTTTCTTCTACTTTTCCTTATTGCTGGTTTAGGTGCTGCTCCTTTGTGCTCCTTTTCCATCAATGACAACATTTCCAATAGTCTCCCCCTTTGGCATTGATGGCAACACATCCACCAATAATCCAATGCTTCCTCTGCCTATCTGCTTTTCCTCCCCCTTTGACATCAATGGCAAAGGGTTGCACATCTCTCAGTGTAGATTATATTTCTACATTTCCTCTCTCTGAGATGTGTTTAGGCCTTGTTCTTCTGACTTTGAACCTTGCTTCTCCAAACTAGTGCACAAGAGTTGTTGAGAGAACACTTTTGAGAATTATTGAACTTTTATATACATAGTAAGTTGATACAATCCCAAAGCATAGACTCCTTTCACTTGTATAACATTGAAATGAAGATAATGACACTTCATAGAACACATTGTACTAGCCTTATCTAATCAGAGATGCATCACTGGATCAAAACTAAAATACTGAGAAGGCTTCAAATATACTTCAATCTCTAGAATGATCTTCATCAGAAATACATATCTGTTGAGGAAGATTGTAGGTGGAATATGTCTTCTTTTGCAATACACATCTACAGTACAAAATTTGTTCAAATATGATGATGATGTCAATATTTATAGCTGTGGTTCACCTGTACTGCCTGTTGTTGGTGATATGTGCTAGAATGCTGATTGGGATATTACTCTTAAAGACTGAAAGGTCCTTGTTGCTGTTGTGAACAATGAATCAAACCAGAGTTTACAACTTATTGTGAGATTAGGCAATATCTTTCAATATAAGAGGCCAAATGACTTTTACTGCTTGCACACTGTACTTTCAAAACAAACCCTTCAATGTATTGGTCAGTCTCACTTATCAATCATGCAGTTTTCTTTATGACATGAGGAGGTATGTATGTCAATGATCAATCTCTATTTAAAGGTGAATTACCAGCAAATCCCTTGTGCTGAAGAAGGATTTAGATGAATTAAAAAAAAGAACTTTTGAGCTTCAAATGGTAATCACAACTAATCCTTTATGCTTCAGATACTTTGACTGTTCTATCAAGGTGATCTTCCACAGAAGCATAGTCAAGATGTTTAATTGAAAACTCAGCAAACAGACTTCACACAGTGTTATGAATGATCTTAAGAGAAGAGGCCTAATATGTATATGTACTGACTTCAGGAAGGCATCCAAAAAAACACTGTTTCAATGCTCAATATCATGTTTCAAGAGTAAAAAAAATGCTGATCATTTAGCCTTTTCATTGACCCTTTTATGCTGGATGTACTCTTTCCATAACCTTTGATCCTGAGGACCTGTACCTTATCGCTGCTCCATGATAACACTTGAAATTCTGTTGATAGACATGTTGCCCGCTCCAAGTACCAAATGATATTACCTTGATAAAATATGCAGAGATTTCACTTTAGCTTGCACATTTACCCATAATTTAAGACATCCTTCATAAATTCTTCTATTGAGATTTCCACTGTTCACATTAACAGTCATCAATATCCTCAGTCTGATCTTGTCATTATTTAACCTTTTTCTTAGTCTGTCATTCTGAAAAATAATGTCACTGCATTTTCTTTTCTATGACAGTTCTAGAATCATTGTTGCTTTATATTGCTTTATCTGCCAATTCAACTGTTCTGACATGATGATCTTTGGGAAGACATCTTCAATTTCTTTGCTTGGACTCTTCATGGACAGATCACTCAGAGAAATATCACTCACTTAAATGTATTCATCCAAGAGGACTTTTCATATATTACTGAAGACATGACATAATGATGATAGGCACTTCTCTTGCTAATCCTTCTTAATGTGATTCATTGTTAATTCTAGCAGTATGAGGTACAGTGTGATCATCACTTTAATGTGCTGAAGTCTTCTTCTATCATGATGTCTGTTTGCTGCTTTCTCTCCTTCCATCAACCTGATAGTTATTGTGTGATTTAGGTGATCTTCTTCCTCAATAATTCTTTGTTAGAGAAATTTTCTTTTTCCTTCTTGATCTCATAGCGGTTCTTATTACATGGAGCTCTTCTCAGACTGCTTTCATGGGGTCTATTTATGAACTTCTCTCCCCCTGGGATGTTGCTTCATATTTTTCACTGTTTGGATATTTGTTTTGTTTTCTAGAGCATCTCCCCCTGAGACTATGCTAGATTCATTATGTTATTGAGATGATAGGCTCCCCTTTTCTCTTTTCCTTCCATACTCTATTGGGGTTCATCATAATGTTTGTACTTCTTTTTGATTCATAGTTTTGATTGATTTTTTTTGATTCCATCATCTATTTAGAGTTCTTTAATGTATATGGCAGATTACAGTTTCTTGCTTTGTGACCACGCTTGAGGCATACATAACATCTTATTTGACCAAGGTACATTTGAGCTGATGTATAATACTTTTTTCCCCTTCTTGAATACATTTTACAATCAACAATTTTATGTCCAAAATTATTGCATGCATAACAGTAGCCATGGAAATGATTTGTGTACCTGGTGAAAGATTGTCTTTTCCAGTTGCTTGCTTGAGGTAGTCTTCTCATATGCTGCATCTTTTGCTGGTTGAAGTTGATAGGCCTTGTCTTACATTGTGCTGCATCATGTCCTAGTTTGTGGCAGAAGAAACAAGTGATACTTCCCATAGGAGGAAAGAACCTTCTTTGACATCTTCCAAATTTATTCAATTCATCCTTAGGAGAAAATGAGCCTTTAGCCGCTGATTATTTCATACTCTCATTCTCTGTTCTTTCATGTTGCTGCATGATTATGTTTGTTTCTTTACAACTTATGTTCTTGCTTGCTTTTACTTATGTAGGAATCTTCTGAGTTGCTTCATTATTCTTTACAGCTTTTACAAAGATGATATTCCTGTTATCTTCTACCTTAGACTTACTTGTTTCTCCTTCATAGCCTATCCCAGTCTTTATGAGAGGAGACCTTTGAGCATTTAGAATTTGGTCCAACTGTCCAGAGCTTTTCATTTGTGGAGTATTCATTAATAATTCTCTTTGGGATTTTTCTAATTTCTTTCTTAGGTACACTACTTCTTCTTCCAATTTCCCACATTCCAGACTTTTCTCGTTCATTTGTTGCAACAGAGTGTCTTCAACTTTCCTTGCTTCTTCAAGTTGTGCCTTCAGGACAACAATTTCCTTCTTATAGTCATATGCTTTCTCATCACATATTTGCACCAATGTCTTAAAGTCTTTGTTTTCATTCTTCAATCTTTCTATTTCAGTCAAGGCTGTATCAAGTTTGGTTTTTTCTTCAACTATAATTTCTTCAGGGAATTGACTTCCATTCACACTAGCAGGTACTTCATTTGCTGGAACATTTTCCTTTTGACATGAATTTTTCTTCTTCTTAATTCTCTTTTCCTTCTTGACAATGCAGTCCTCTATGTCTACTCCATGCATGAAATGCAATCTGTCCCAGATTTCTTTTGCAGAGTCTAGATCCATTATTAAATCAAGATCCTTATTATGAAGATTGTTATATATCACACATTTTGCCTTGGCGTTCCTCTGTTTTTCTTGCACCGAGGGAGAGTCTGTGCAGTAACCATCACATACAAGTTTCCATACCTCAGGTTCATAAGCCAATAATCCTGTCTTAACCTTATCTCTCCATTCAGGAAAGTTTGTTGTATTTAACACAGGTACATTTTGATAGTCCATGACTCCACCAGATCTCCTTCAAGCTATTAAGCTTACACCAAAGGAACCTGCTCTGATACCAATTTTTGAACCCTTAGTTAAACTGAGACCGGGGGGGGGGGGGGTGAATCAGTTTAACACATACATTGACTTTAAAATTTCACTTAAAACTGTTTAAGACTATCATATTAGGCCATATGGATAATCTTATAACGTATTGTGAAGTATTAAGATAACTAACAACAAATAGAATATGAGTAGCAAGCATTAAGCAGACAGATAAAACTACATCACACATAAATTGTCACGTACGTAGACACCTCAACATAAGCTGAAACCCATAAAGGGAAAAACCACATCTTATTATCAGTGTATGCAAAGGTAAGCTCCAACTCCTTCCTCACTACCATTTTTTGCACTAATCCACAAGAGGTTGAACTTCCTCAATTCTGCAAGCTACAACTTGCAAGGAAGCTCCAACTCCCAACAATTTTCTGCAGGCACCAACCTACAGGAGGCTCCAACCTCAGTCAGCTACAACTGACATTTTATCAAGCTACAACTTGATGTGGAAGCACCAAATCCATCTATTTTCTGCAGGCACCAACCTATAGGAGGCTCCAACCTCGGTCAACTACAACTGACATTTATCAAGCTACAACTTGATAGGGAAGCTCCTACTTCCTTACTCTTTCAAAAGAAAAACACTTGCTGATTTACCTTGGATATAAGCTCTGTTCTCTACCTTCTCTTCTGTTGTCCATCAGTCCTCATATTAGCCCTGCATCATCTCTGTTCAGCTCCTCCTTCTTCTTGTCTTTTCTCCTCAATTATTCATACTCTGCATTTTCTATATTCACGCTCTCTAACCTCCTTATGCATATCAAGGTGATATCATTTATAGAGATTTCCTTATGACTGTTAGCATTCCTCAAGGAATTTGAAATGAACAGCCATGCCTCTTTGCCTTCTGCCTTCTCATTTCTTTCACCCACTCATTCAGAAAAAATATAACAAAATTAATTTCAATATTACTGTGGGAGTTTTGTTTTCCTTCGGAGACTTTCCAATGCATCACAAACAATATAAAATCAATTACAACATTTACATTGACATTTTCAGTTACATAAAGACAATTTCACTCAGCCCATTTTCTGGCCTTTGGCTTTGCTGGATTTGTCTTTTCTGCTGTTGTCAGCGAACTATTCTGCCTTCTTCTGCTCACTGTCTTCTGCATATTTTCCAGTTTTCTGTGCTTGTACACCTGTCAAATTCATTCCTATGCATATTATTGTTCACTATGATTGTGTGTTTGCTATATATATATATATATATATAGCTGCATTACAATATATATAACTGCTAACTTTAAATCTGGGAAAATTCCAATGCTTTGGTTTCCTTCACTGGCAGTTTAAATAAATGAATGCGGAGGCTTTAATATCGCCATGATCATCAACCCAATATATGCTCTCTATCCAATTTTCTCTCCTTCTATTATTTCAAGCAATTAATGTTCATTCTCGACATTATTATTTTGATATTCGAACCTTAGAAACCATAATCGAATGGTTAATTAATCGTTGAATCGTTCAATATGTGCTCATGGCTTTCACACATCGGGCCTAAAGCTTTAACACCTATTGTGTCCTCAACTCACTTGCTATGAGACACCACAACAAATCTTCGACTTTAGAATTATATCTCAAGTGCTTTTTATATATAACGCCATTTCAACTCTCGGCATAATTATACATAGTTTTAACATACAAACTGTCGCGTTATTTAACTCCAATACCTCTTGGCAATGTAACAATAATGAATCATTTTAATACATAAAATGCCCTTTTCGGGCCCATTCGACGAACTTTCCAATGCGATGTATCACTCCTCGACTACTTCCGATTGCGATTAATTGCAATTGCAACTTTTAGTTGTGATTTCCGATGCTTCGATGCTCCGATGATTCAATGTTATGTAGGAACTCAAACATATATCAATCATGGTTTATAAACCCATCGGGTCCAGACTTTCATCGCAATTGCAATTTTTATTAATCTGTTCCACTGTCAACTTTGATCCGATGCGATTGGTGAGGGTCCCACAGTTTAAGTCTTTGGTTGTATTAGGCCCGAGCTATATAGTACTTCACATATATGTATATATATACCTATATAATTTAACCCTTTGTTTAAAAGGTGCTACCCATATATAAAGTGCTGCATATAGGTATATATGTATACTTTGATGCTTTGGTCTTTAATGTATCCACCAGATGGGGTAATGATTCTTGGAATTTTATGTGGGGTCCCACTTGCATATTAACTTTGATTATATGCAAGCATTTACATAAGGTTTTCAGTCATCCACCTTATATATTCACATACCAACTCATTTTCAGCATACATGTATGAAGTCAACCTTTAATAGTTCAATAACCCAAAGGTCCTCACCTTGGTGAAGTTCGACCCACTATATGCATAAGCCGAAGTCAATCTTCAACCATGGCTTTAACCCTCTTATCATTTTTCGAATTAATATTTGAATATTCGCCCATAACACAGGTTTTAAAACCAATGGTCAATGAATCGTCTTTGAACCCTGCTTTATGAATACTTTATATTACGCCCAAACTTCATATCTAGACCACTGCACTTTTACCACCGCATTCACCTCTCACATCTGACGGTTGAGAAGTTATCGGTTTGTTTTGGGATGATCCGACGATAATCGTGCAACCAAACTGCCCTCCTTTTAACTGCTCAAAAACGTGCGATGATGATGGGTCCCAGCATTAACTTACCCTGCTCATACAACGGTCATTGTCTTATTGTGCTTCAACCCTCCGATCCTATGGCAATTGCACGAGTTAGATGCATGGGCTTTAACTCACGATGAGAGCGGGTTCTCCAAACCGCTTAAGACCACTTGTCAGCTTATGGCGTTGATCGTGTTCAAATGGGGAATACAACTTATCATACAAAAGAGGTGCGATGAAAACCGTCTGGTGTTCCAAACCCACTGTCACTGTTCATACCTCGTGGTTCCATGGTTCTTCAAGGTTCCACACCATCTCTTTTAGCATGGTTTCTCCACTTAGTATAGCCTCACGCATAGTTCATCACTCTTTTAGTCACGCACAAGGTTAAACAATAGATTTTGTCTCTCATCGACCATTTCTTAATTGGTCACGCTTCCAATATTCCAAACTGGGTTGAGGGCATGATTTCTAGGAAATTCACGGCATATCCACACAGAATTCTTCATGCAGAGTTTATTCCAGGTCTACTCTATTTTTAACCTCTCCAGCATTCACATGCAAACTATATTAAACCCCTAATACATAAATAAACCTCTGTATTAAGATCCTTCAGGCCCTTCCAATCTTCACTACTCTGTCTCTCTAGTTCTGCTATTAAATGGCCCTCTTCTACTGTCCTCACTACTCTACAGCACCACCTCATCTGTTTCCTACTGCCTTTGTTCCTTCTATGCTGCCTCTACCTCCACTGCTTGACTGTTTCTCTACCTCTGTACATATCCTGTCACTGAATCGTCATTACGCGTAGGCTTCATTCAACTTTGCATTTTTTATTTCATGTCAGGGCTTGATCTCACCGAAAAGCCGAACATGCCTTCGACCCCTTCAACCTTCGATTTCCATTATCAACTAAATCATCCTCCTTCGTGGTTCCAACCAGGAAATCTTATCAATTGGTCCTTCTGCAACCTATTCTCTCCAGATCTCTCCTACAGCTCTACGTGGCCCTTAGTAGGTCTGTGCTTCAATTCACTACTTGCTCTTCTCCTTGACTGATGTTGCTCCTTGCTTCTCTTTTTTCTGCCTCTGCTACCTCTTTGCTGCCTCTGTTTCCTATCTTCTACTTTGCCTTATTGCTAGTTTAGGTGCTGCTCCTTTGTGCTCCTTTGCCATCAATGACAACATTTCCAACAGTCTCCCCCTTTGGCATTGATGGAAACACATCCACCAATAATCCAATGCTTCCTCTGCCTATCTGCTTTTCCAAAATGCGCGATGACGATGGGTCCCAACATTAACTTACCCTACTCATCCAACGGTCGCTATCTTATTGCGCTTCAACCCTCCGATCCTACGACAATTGCACGAGTTAGATGCACGGGCTTTAACTCGCGATGAGAGTGGGTTATCCAAACCGCTTAAGACCACGTGTCAGCCTATGGCGTTGATCGCGTTTGAATTGGGAATACAGCTTATCGTACAAAAGCGGTGCTATGAAAACCATCTGGTGTTCCAAACCCACTGTCACTGTTCATACCTCATGGTTCCATGGTTCTTCAAGGTTCCGCGCCATCTCTTTTAGCATGGTTTCTCCGCTTAATATAGCCTCACGCATAGTTCATCACTCTTTTAGTCGCGCACAGGGTTAAACAATAGATTTCGTCTCTCATTGACCATTTCTTAATCGGTCATGCTTCCAATATTCCAAACTGGGTTGAGGGCATGATTTCTAGGAAATTCACGGCATATCCACACTGAATTCTTCATACAGAGTTTATTCCAGGTATACTCTAATTTTAACCTCTCCAGCATTCCCCTGCAAACTGTATTAAACCCATAATACATAAATAAACCTCTGTATTAAGATCCTTCAAGCCCTTCCAATCTTCACTGCTATGTCTCTCCAGTTCTGCTATTAAATGGCCCTCTTCTACTTTCCTCACTACTCTGTAGCACCACCTCATCTGTTTCCTGCTGCCTTTGTTCCTTCTATGCTGCCTCTGCCTCCATTGCTCAACCGTTTCTCGACCTCTGTACATATCCTGTCACTGAATCGTCATTCCGCGTAGGCTTCATTCAACTCTGTGTTTTTAATTTCATGTCAGGGCTCGATCTCACCGTAAAACCGAACATGCCTTCGATCCCTTTAGCCTTCGATTGCCATTATCAACTAAATCATCCTCCTTCGTGGTTCCAACCAGGAACTCTCATCAATTGATCCTTCTGCAACCTATTCTCTCCAGATCTCTCCTACAGCTCTACGTGGCCCTCAGCAGGTCTGTGCTTCAATTCAATGCTTGCTCTACTCCTTGACTGATGTTTCTCCTTGCTTCTCTTTTTGCTACCTTTGCTACCTCTCTGTTGCCTCTGATCCATGTCTTCTACTTTTCCTTATTGTTGGTTCAGGTGCTGCTCCTTTGTGCTCCTTTGCCATCAATGACAATATTTCCAACAATAGGATTAGACGAGAGTCCTTCCATACAACATCCACTGATTTTTTGTCAAGGGCAGTTAATGATTCATCAATCCTTCTTCTCTTTCTTCTCTTAACTACAAATTTGTGGCATAGGCCGTAGAAAACATCTAATGGAGGAATTTCCTCAATATTCAAAATGATTTCCAGCGTTGGGTAGGCCAGGATAATATCTTTATCCTGATATTCTGGTACCTGCTGTAGTGGCATTGTAGTTTCCACTAAATTCTGGGTCTGCTATGGAGTTTGGAAAATTGTTGATTCATCAGCGTTAGGTTTTGGTGGTGGTGGTGTTTCCAGTGCTTTATAAAACTTCTCCCATTCTTTCTTTAAATCCTTTGATTGAGGTTTCTCTGTCTACTTAGGTGTATTCTGGATATTCTGAACTTTTTTAGAATATGATTCAGCTCCATCAACTTTTCCTTCAATTTGCTTCTCAATTCCTTTAATCACTTTCTCAGTTATTTTCTAAGGACTCTCATTCCTGCTTTCAGATTAATTTTCAGAGTGATCTAAATTCTGAGAGTGGTGTTGTGATTGTTTTGATTCTTGATTTGATTTCCCCTGAGATTCATCTTCTGACATGTCCTTGGGCTCATCATCTAGACTAATGCTGGGAGTTAACCTTTTGACATCTTCATTAAATAACAGGTCCACAGGAACTGTTTCTAGTCTCTTGCTTCTATATGCTTGAAAAGCTTCAAATTATGCTTTATTGAGTTTATTAGATGCAATTTTCAACACTTCTGTAAACTTCTATACACCTTCGAATAAATCATCGAACATGTCTTGCTCATTCATGAAAGGTTTGAGTTTAAGATTATTGGTAAAATTTTGAACCACATCATTAGGATCATATGGTCTCTTTGGCATCAAATCCACCTTCAATGAAGTGATATTTGAAATCTCTTTGGCTGCATGACCAATGTCAAAAAGGGAAAAAGTGCTACATTTTTCTGGGAAAGTAGGCCAGATAGATTTTTTGGAATCTCTAAGTTGTTTGGTCAGACCATTGACTAAATTTTGATAAGAAATCTCTCTGGCTAAAATCTTATCAGGAACATAATAAGGAAAAATATGGGGGGAAGAATAACTCCCAAAAACTCTGATATAAGTGAAATTTTCTTCAGCAAACCATCTAGCAACTGGTAAAATATCTATGCTAGCTTCCTTAGAAATGGACCTAGGGGCTTTTTCATTAAACATGATCTAATGGATGGGAAACAGAACTTCATTACAAATTTTATAGAAATGCAGATGAAACTCAAATTCCCACAGTTCTTTATGGTAAATATGAATTGGAGTGGGGTCTTGGCTTGTCCATTTCCATCCCATGATAGGAAAACTTGAACAAAAAAAAATTGCATCCATGATGTAAGCACTCATGTATAAGGGAGGTATTGTCCTAGTGGAATATGATCTATTTGTCCTATAATCCATTATGGTTTTAGCCAGATTATCAAATAAAATGGTTTCCCAATTCATAATAAAGGAATTTACGATTGCGTCAATTTAAGGAACCCATTCTATGGGAAATCTAGTGGTATCTGGTTTAGCAAATAACCTACATAGCATTCCAACTGCATAACAATAAGGGGAGGGTAACTGTGCTATCAGGTACATACCAAGTTTATCCTACTTTAGCTTGCCTTGGTCTTCTTTCCATCCCTTTATCACTTTCATGATGTCTGTATTCTTTTTCGTAAAAACTTTG
Organism: Pinus albicaulis; assembly: GCA_034641835.2. NCBI lineage: Eukaryota > Viridiplantae > Streptophyta > Pinopsida > Pinales > Pinaceae > Pinus > Pinus albicaulis. The sequence continues at coordinate 117,776,768 of CM076575.1, forward strand.
GACCAAAGCTTTATCATAATTCTTCTGCGGCATAGGCAAGTGATACATTATCTGTAAATCCTCTGCAGTGAACAGACCAATATTCTCCAACTTAGAATTCTTGAATGATCTATCTGCTATGTTAAGGTTGTCAATGACTCACTTTACAATATCTGTGTATGGTAAAATCTTCATCCTCATCGCTATTCTTTGAAGAAACGAACATGCAACTTCAAAGTAATACTGGTCTAATGACACTACCCCATCTGCTGTTACTTTTTTCATTATTTCTCTTGGTTGTTCTCCCTCAAACAAGTTGTACATGGAATCCCATGAAGAACTCCCACAATCCTTATTAAATGTTGTGTCTGAGAACAATGGAGGCATGTTTGTGTCTTCTGCAGCAGACATTTGGACAATTTTCTTAACTTTCTTTGTCATTCTAGTTATTCTTACTTGGTTAGGTGGTTTCTTGAATTCAGGTGAAACGAGTAAATTCAGATCTGAGATGAATAGAGAGAAGGATAAATAATAGAGTTAAAACATCATAATCAAAATCCGGCGCTCTAAATTTAAAACACACTTCAAGTAGATATCATTATTTTGAACCTTACACCCATTAAATGTTGTTAATAACCCATAACTCTTTCTATCAAATATTTTGCACACCTTACACAATATGTCTAATCTAATGATAAAGTCATTAGATCTTATAAAGGATTGATTAAATAAGAATCATTTCATGCACTTGAATACTAAATTTTTATATCGCACATCGCAAATTTTAACATGTACCAATAGTTATGTTTTCGCCGCAGATGAATCTTGTGAAATGCGATATGCACAAATCGCACATTGCAACTTTTTGCAATGTATAAAAATTTTCATTTGGTTTCTCGTTGTGAAACGAGAAATGTGCTAAAGACTCACATTGTTGCATTTTATTTAACTTTTGGATACTTTTAATTGTTCTTTTATTGTTTCGTCGGGTCCGAATCATCGCAACTTTTCTGAAATGTTATAAGTTTGTTCTTTTAAAAATGCGCGACACAATTTCTCTTTTAAAGGGATTTTAAAGCTTTTTCAACATAGATTTTATATAATTCCAAAAATGTTGAAGCGCATATCGCAATTCGAAAATATTATATGTGTTTTAACTTAATTGGCTTGTAAGTTATGCGATTTGCGGTGAGCGCTTTGAAATCAAAGAGGAAAGGAAAAAAACCTTTATTCCTAAATTTTTAAGACTTATGCTAAAATGAAATCATGCTCATAAATTTATATTTAATTTTTGAAGGGTCACTATTTATTACTAAAATAAATGGGGGGTGTTGTAGAGTACAACAGAGTATTAATATGGTCTTATAAATTGAGTCCCTCTTACATTGATTGTCATCTCGGGTTCATCTAGTTGTTTCAAGGATATTGTGCAAGGTCTATGCAGGCCACGTGTTCCCTACCCAGTATTGAGAAATTACGAAATACAAGGCCCGATAAAGCTACAAATTGAGTAACAACAACTAAATAATGCTGGCTCTAAGTAACAATAATTCTGAGATAACAATGAAAAGATAAAACAACAAGAAAGGAAACCATAATCATACAGTATAAACAATATAATTATAAAACATACCTATACCACACAAGTGTGTCCAACAACAGCTGATTGAAAGAGTGGGCCCAAATTTTCGATCAGGGTTGTGGATAAGAATAATCGATCACACCAAGTCATAATGCACTGATACTTTAATTAATTCAAAAAGTAATTACAAACAAAGTTACCATTGTTACACATGAAAGGATGAACCACCATTTCTCTCAGTTGTGCCATACTTATAAACAATCGTCATTACATGAATAAAATTTACTTAACAAAAACCCATAAATCATGGTGGACTGTCTGTTCAGAAATATACAATAATTCCTCAAATATAAAATAGAATGAAAAGATAGCAACAACGTTGGATCTTCCAGCTATTCGGTAGTTTATTAGTTGTTGGTTTAGTCCTCAAATAATGCTACCAATCTGCAGTCGATAACACTATGATCCGCCATATTCCACCGAATGATGTTCGATATGTGTTATTGAGTGATCTGCAGGGAACTCTCGTTAGAAAATTGTCTAAGTATCATTCCCCTATGACTACCGCTTCATCAATTAACACCTCAAGAAGACATGCCATTATGATATACCTTTTCGTTAGTTGGGATACAAATTTAACTCAAAAGAGCTATAAATTAGATGGAAAGGGATAGGTGTAAGTAGGCCAAAGTGGGTAATTTCATCAGCCAACTTCTCCTCCCAACGGGCTTGGTTGCATGTCCCCATGCAATCCGCTTTCGTCGTAGATCAGGGTTAGACCTATTGTTTCACCACATCAGTCCCTAGTATTTGATACAAATTTGTATAAACGATATCCTTCCACCAATATTCATCCACAACATAAGATGTCTCATACTGATAAGAGGGAAACCAAATGATAGGAAACCAGAACCTTAACCCCAGCCAATTAACTCCACAGTTTTTCATGCGGCCAATATATCGTGGGATTCTTTCCAAAGCACTAAAAAATTTGGGTGCCCCAAAGGGCTCTCGTGCTCGTACTACTAACGATGAGAGAATCCAATGCCTTTGAAAAGCATCCTTGGATTCTTCCCTAAAAATGCAAATATGTTTTTTGCATAGGTCGACGCACCATCGTTGGGTCGTGAGCATTTGTTCCTTTCTTCCTTCTAACTTAAGAAACTGATAATTTTTAGTACATATAAACCCATATTGGTAATTCTCCATCCTGACCATCAATGGATGATTTTCCTGATTGGCCTCAAATGTATCAAGGGTATTTTTCCATTTTACTTGATTGAATATAGAATGCATAAAATCCTTTAACTAGATATCCCCTACAAATGGCACCGGGTTGAACTCCTGATCAGTGGCTAGGATGTAATCGTGCATGTATAGCTCACATAGAAAATGTTGATTAATATAATTATTAGCTCTTAAAATCCTTAAAAATTGCATAGGGTCTATTATTTTGTGACTTAGTTTGTGGTGAATACTTTCCAAACAGAAAAAAAAATACTGCTCATGAAGTAAAAGGGAGTGACAGTTAGCAGTGGGTCTGCATGCCATTGTTTTTTGTGCTAGAGTTAAGATATCGTTCTTGTCAGTCTTTAGTAACTGAACTTTTCCCTGCAACTCTTTGGTCCTTTTCTGCAATTTTTCTCATTGCTGTTGAGATTTTTTGACCTGTATTACATAATTACTGACCACACTTGCCGCATTATCCCGAATTTATTTTATCTCTTTCTGATGAGCCTGTGTGAGGATTACCCCATGCTAGAAACTAAGAGTAGTGGCCTTCAACTTCTGGATCTCTATTGACAAAATAAATTCTTGTGCTTCTTTAGGGTAGGAAAATGCCTCAGCCTGTGTGGATATCGATATTACCTCCCTGTATTCTGTTTATGTGGATGATGAGACTACCTCCCTATCATATGTTTGTACAACCATCAAAACTTTCTCGCTGGTTTTAGGGGTTGCAGATGTTCCGTTGTGTTTAATTTTTCACTTCTCCTTTTTCTGTGTTCGCAATCGTGTCACCTGTTTCCTCAACTTTGCATTATAAATATTTAACTAAAAATTTTCTTTTAAGAATAGCAAGTTCCGGCATCGAGTGGAAATTTTCTTTATCACCAGTTATTCAACAGGTTTTTGCTTCACCAAAATATCCTCCATCTGTTCTGAGGCCGGTACAGATTTTTGTTGAGAAGTATCGGCAAATTCCTCAACAGGTTCCTGTTTTATCACAATTTATTCCATCTTTTTCAAAGTCGGTACTGGTTCTTGTGGGGAAATATCGGAAAATTAATCAATATGCTTTGGCATTACAACATTTTCATCTATTGGTTCCAAGGCCAATACTGGTTCTTGTGGAGCAGTATCAGTCACGCTCGCTTCCTCCATTCGGCCTGAGGCTGATACTAGTTCTTGTGGAACAATATCGATCACGCCTTCTGCTTCCATTCGTTCTGAAGCCAACACTGGCTCTTATGGAGCAGTACCAACTGTGACCCTCTTCTACATTTTTTTCTGAAGTCGACATTGGTTCTTGTGGAGCAGTACCAGCTTCACCCTCCTTTGTAATTAGTACTACAAACTTCAAATTATGGGGAAACACTTTTGAAAATCCAACCTCTATTGCTGTGCCAATGGGAGAATGAAATTTCCTTGCTCCTCTTGGCAAAGAGGCCATGAGTTGTGAGCACAGAGGGGTAATTTCAGTTTCCATGCCATCAACATTCCATATTTCCATATCCTGAGTTCCTTTCCCATCTCCTAAATCATCTTGTTGATCCCTAATTTCTTCGTCTCCTTGTTCCTCCCCTTCCTCCTTCATTTGTTTCATTTCCTCCTCTTCAAGAAATTCTTCTTCCGGCCTTGCGGGCATCATGGCTTCAAATTCTTCCTCTGATAATTCAACTAGCTGCTTCCAAGTTACACAATTCTGTAACAAGGCATGAATTACCAGCAATCTAATCAGTCCATGATTTGTAAGGACTGCCAATGCATGGTGTGAACGATGCGTAGACCATGTTAGTGTTAGTTTTTTCATCCTGCCACTAGTGATCAAATGGACTCTTATCATGTTCTAATAGGGTCCTTAAGTCAAATTTTTGTCATTTCATTAGGTCATCATGCTAAAATTTGGTCACTGAATGTAGATCTAGGTTTGTTTTTACTCCTTCCAAAGTTTTACTAAATTGCTGGTTCATTTCACCTCTCAACTGAGTGTACCATCATTCAAAAGGTGTCATTATCATTACAATCATAGTTATCATGATTTCATTCAGTCCAAAATCTCCATTAGGTATTTAGGGTTCTAAGTTCATCAAATCATCATTCCATGCATAAATTCCAACAAGTGGAGGAGTGACAATAAATTAATTTCATCAATAAATTTGATTTCAAAGAAAAAATGTAATTTTATGTTCTTAATTTGTAATAAGTACTTCAGAGTTACAAGTAGCTGCAAATTCTCAAGTTCCACAAGAAAATGTTCAATTTTCCAAGAATAATTTCAATGTTCCAAAGCCACCAAAAGTTCAAAGTTCAAATAATCAAGTTTCAAGGTTCCATCAAGAATCAAATGAAAGGTTAATTTTGAAAAGGAAAATGTGGGTCCATGATCATTTAATGATTTTAGTCCAAGTTTAAAAGGCCCTAAAAGACCTGAAGAGATTCATTCTTACTCTTCAGCATCGAGCTCCCAACTTGCAAAATTCAAAAACAAAATTCTTACTTCAAGAAATTGAGTTTATAATGCAGTGTTGTGCTTTTCCTTAAGGCATTGTGCTTTTCCTTATGGCGCTGCGTTTTTTTCTGAAGAACGTCACGCTTTGTCTATTGAATTTGTGTTTTGTGCATTAGAGGTCAGGAGTGATTGAAAAGGGTTTCTTCAACTCTGCTAAAGTCTTCACATGGTTGCAAACAAGTAAGTACATCCATTTTACCCCACCTTTCATCAGTTCTTTCATGATTATGGTCAAGAAATAAGTCATCGCTCCATCGTTGCTCTTTTCTCAAAAACACTACACTTTATGGTGTACATTGTTTTACTAGCCTACAAACCCTAGGCTCCTTACCCTAACTACTTTAGATATAAACTAATCCCTAAGACCTTAATTCCCATCCCAATTTCATCTCCTAAATCATATTCGCTAAAA